>JXSR01S026829.1:7027-18086 GCA_000969725.1 Ophiothrix spiculata | reverse complement strand
GGCGAGCCGTTTTTAATATTCGGACTAGCGAGTTGCTTTTAAAATTCGGACTGACAAGCCTATTTTCATATTCGGACTAGCAAACCTTCGGACTAGCGAGCTGTTTTTTTCGGACTAGCGAGCCTTTTTCAAGGTTAAATTTCCCCTATTGAATAACGTTTCGGACTAGCGAGCCTTCGGACTAGCGAGTTTTCGGACTAGCGAGTCGTCGGACTGGCGAGCGGACCCCCATAAAACACATCTTCCGATAGCGTTTGACTATATTCTATTTATGGTGGATTTGTTATTTAACTAAAACAAAATTATTTTAACCTCATCATCTGACTTTTTGGCAGGCCTGTATCTGCATTTAGAAGGCTAAAAAGCAGCAGGCTTGTGCCTGTGAAAGGCTAAAAAGCATGACTGGCTATATGCAGGCATGTGAAATCTCCGCTTTTTAGCGGATATCCGCTATTTTTATATCTCCTGCCGATTTTAATTTCCGCTTTTTTTTTTCGTATCATTACTTTCCGCTTTTCCCTGTATTTTCTTCATTCTGCTTTTCCCCGTATTCTTTCCACTATTCAGGCAGTTTTAATCGCCTGGTAAATGAGACTAAGATTTGGTGTTGCCAACTTTGACCTGATATTCTCATCGTACGTTCGCAAAGTTCATGTGCCGTATGGCTTCTGTGTAGGGCTCTGTACGGGGATCGTTACTACCATCATTTTGTTTCCTAAACACAGTAAAGTTGTGCGTTGAATTGGAACACTATTGGAACCTTTAGAACGAAGAATTTAAAAAAGTATCTGACTGTAATTCGTGACATAAATATTTGTTGCAAAATGTCTGTGCAGCATAAATGTGTAATCTTCCATAGGGGATCTATAGAGGACTCTACTTATGAAGATAAAAAAAATAACATTAAAAATCCGTGGAAATGGGCATGGATGGAATTTACCCTTTCTCATAATGGACACACGCTAAAGTTGGGCGTATACCCACACCTGGCTAAGATGGTTTTTGCATTATTAAGCTGCTTCCCCGGCCCAGTAGTTGAATCGTCATTTAGCATTATGCAAGACATAATGCCAAAGTCCAGGTCTAGCTTGAGTATAGACAATGTTGCTGCTATTCAAACAGTTAAATATGAATTACACTCTAGTGGAAAGAGTGCAGTTCACAGAGATTATATTCTCCGAAATTATGAATCAACACTTCCAAGTTTAATCACTGACTTAAACCATTGCCCAATTAAAACACCTACATTTTGAATAGCTGTAGATTCGTACGTTAAATAGCGAATTATATTGAAATCCGAAGCGAGTGTCATGAGTTGTTCATCCGTTCAATAGAAATGACCACAGGTGATTAGTTTACCATACAGCTGACCATACACTATTTAAATGATCAAGGTCTTAAAATACATTTTCTAATCATAAGCCAATGAAAGGTAATAACAGATCTTAATATAAACGCATTGGCGCGTTGAAATATTATAAAGAAAGTGGATTCGTACAGGGGTGCTCTGTTACGTAATTGTATGAGGGAAAGTCAAATGAGCGTTACAAGGTGTGGTGCGCAAGTGCTACTGATTACTGCACAACATTCAACAAGCAATAAATTCGATACCGGAATACATATCCATACTACTGGAATACATATATCCATGCCAGCTAAACTGGACAAACGAAGGATTTAAAATGCTGCATATCCCGGGAGCATATCAAAAAGGCAAAATATTACACCTTACCGAATTTTCATTGTCAGACGAAAAACAACGATTTGGATTACCACTGCAGCAGCCAAGGAAAGGCAAGTATTTGATATTGAAAAACGTTGTAACCTGGGGGCCGCTCGAAGAAGAAAGTGGTACGCATGCTCGTCAGAGCACCTTAAATTGGACCCTAAATGTCGAAATCATGTACAGCAAATTCCAACCCTTAATGTCGTAAAATATTTTTTAAATAGTACCCCAGGCCTAAATGTCGCGATGTCGAAATGCACTAAAATTGACCCTTAAATGTCGTAATGGAAATTCGACCCAATAATGGCGTAACACACTGAAATGGATCATTAACGGCGTAACAACGCACTATTTTCTGCAATAAAAACATGAATAATCAATCGGAAGCCTTTTTTGTAGTTATTACGTGGAATTTTAGAATAACCTGCGAAAAAGTGACCTTACTAGTAGAAGATATCGTAAAAAGACTACCCTTAATGTCCAAAAGTTACCCTGAAAAGGCACTCCGGGACGTCGACAACACCAATGGGGCAAAATCCGACTCCTTATGCAGTTTCGGTAAATATATTTTTTTGTTACTTGTATCCAAATGCAATGCCCAATGGCACACGTAGCCGTGACTCTCAGGTAGATTTACCGCATACATGCCCGTTACAGGCAAATTTCAATCCACTTTACAGACTGATTTTTCTCGGTTGGAAAACGTAAATAACGGTCCTGGCTTTAGCATAATAGGTCGGCATATTTTCCCTAATTTTTGTTTAACACGAATGTTATGGTATTGACTTATTTCCCCATAGACTTAATGTGTGGTAAAACTGTCCACCTCATTTGTTTGGAACCAAAACACACAACTCAACATTTGTGGGGTTTTTTGCTCATGCATTTTGACACTGCAATATTTGAGGCTGATACTTTTATGACTGCTAGAAAAGTAGTTAACTTTTGTCAAATAAAAAATTGAAATAGGACATGCCATTTTGAAGGTAATTAGCTTATTCAGAGGATATCATACGGTGTATTCATACAATTTCTACAAACTTTCAGCTGTCCTTATAATTGTTGAAATAAATACCACATATTAACCACAATATTTACAAATGTCATGAGAACCATCTGGAAATTTATTGTCCAACAAAAAAATTCAAAATGACAGAATGTGAGCCTTTTTTCCCTTGTACCTATTTGCCAAAAGGAAAATGCTTTAAATGTCTAATTTTTTTTTATTTGTTTGCTTAAGAGTGGTGCAAAGTGCAAAGACTACATCCAAACAAAAACCACCAAAGCCAAGGAAGGGTCCTCTCAAGGTAATATATCAAGAATAACAACCATCGTTGTGTTTCCCGAAATAGAAGACTTAAAACAATCAAGAACTTGTGTCAACAAATTGCCACCATGTGTGATGTTAACATCTTCTACCGGGTAAAAGATGAACATTTGCTGAAAGCAAAATGTTTTAAATGTTTCATTTTTTTTTTTATTTGTTTGTTTGCTTGCTTAAGAGTGGTGCAAAATGGGAAGACCAAATCCAAACGAAAACGAGCAAAGCCAAGGGAAGGTCCTCTCAAGGTAATATATATCAAGAATAACAACCATCGTCATGTTTCCCAAAATAGAAGACTTAAAACAATCAAGAACTTGTGTCAACAAATTGCCACCATGTGTGATGTTAACATCTTCTACCGGGTAAAAGATGAACATTTGCCGAAAGCAAAATGTTTTAAATGTTTAATTTTTTTTTTATTTGTTTGCTTGCTTAAGAGTGGTGCAAAATGGGAAGACCAAATCCAAACGAAAACGACCAAAGCCAAGGGAAGGTCCTCTCAAGGTAATATATATCAAGAATAACAACCATCGTCATGTTTCCCAAAATAGAAGACTTAAAACAATCAAGAACTTGTGTCAACAAATTGCCACCATGTGTGATGTTAACATCTTCTACCGGGTAAAAGATGAACATGGTAAAGTTACAAATGGTGGGGAAACTTTGGGTCGATCCCGACTTCCCCTGTCAGGTGACAGAAATCAGTTGATACAAACAATGTTGTAATTCCTGCTGCTGCTACACCTAATGACAGGGGTGAACAGTCAACATCATGTAATAACAATCATGTTCCAGATCTGTTGGAAGATGATGAGATTCCATATATGGATGTAGTGGAAGGCGGTAATGAGGCGTAGTTGGAAGGTGGTAATGAGGACGAGTTGGAAGGCGGTATGAGGCCAAAACTGACAATACAGATCAGAATCAGATTACTGACAATTCACTGACTGACAATGCTGTGGTGCAGACTATAACAGAGGCAGAAACGGATATGGACGCAGTGGTAGGCGGCGCCGTAATGAGGCAGAAACTGACAATACAGATTAGACTACTGACAACTCACTGACTGACAATGCTGCTGTGGTGCAGACTATAACAGAGGCAGAAAGAGAACAGGCAACAACCATCAACACTACCAGAGGGGCCTAGCTGGCGCAAGAGGTTACAATGAAGACTAGCATGATGATGTTACGGATTGGACAGAATCAGATGAGCTTCTGGTGGGACAAGATGAATCTGACATTTATGGAGCTGAATCAATTCAAGGTAAAAAGAAAAGGAAAGGCAACATTCATTATTTAATAAAATGGCAGGGATATGTTATTTGTAATGATATTTATTTTCCCTTTTTTATCTCTACAGCAACCAGTAAGACGACATCACCCTGTGCAGAGACAATTACGACAACTTAAACAAGCTAACAATGACAATGCAATCAGCAAGGACTAACTCACTCGCACAATTGGATACCACAAAGGAATCTTCCCCAGCCAGATCCGCACCAGGGAGCTTACAGAGATCCGATATGGCTCAAGGCGTTCAATGAGCGCTCTAGGCCCCTACTCCATGATCCTGAAGCAACACCTTTTGAAATTTTCTCTGACCTTCGACCCCAGGATGCAATTGGTCTGATGGTTAGGGAAACCAACCGGTATGCTCAGCAATACTTTGAAGCATTGGAGGCATGGACAATTTATCAGACGGTGCAAGAGCGAAAGCTTGGAAAGATATCAATGAAGTAGATATGGGACCATTTCTTGGAATCATTCTGTTGATGGAACGAGTTCATCTTCCAATGTACACGTACGATGTACTGGAGTACAAATCCTTTAATCAACTTGGGTACGAGGAAAGTTATGAGCAGAGACAGATTTCTTCTCCTGCTATCATTCTTTCACTGTGCGGATAATACAAGACAGCTGCCAAGACATCATCCGTTATATGATAGATTATACAAGTGCAGGGAAGTCACCGATATGTGCATAGGAGCTTGGCATGGAAGCATACCAACTGGGACGTGAAGTGTCAGTCAATGAGACAATGCTAGGCTTCTGTGGTAGAGCTTCATTCGTAACTTACAATCCTCAGAAACCCCACAAGTGGGAAATGACTGTATATGGACATTGGCTGATTCCACTAAAGGTTATGTTTATAACGTATGGAACATTTATGGTGACAAGAAAAATACAGAGGATCCAAGAACCAAAAATAATTAAAAATGGAAAAGGTCCTATTCATTGGGTGACTTGGGATCTGTTAGAGGATTCCAATGCCCTTATGAAAATACATGCATTTAAACATGTATGCGCATGCATGTTTCAAGCATGCACATGCATGTTTCAAGCATGCAGATTCCAGTTCTCTACATCAGCATGCATGTGCATGCATGCCAAAGCATGCTACTAAATTTGCATGCATGTCATTGCATGCATGCATAAAGCATGCCGATTGTGAAAATGACCACATCTATAACTTGTGCAAATTTTTAAGTTTTGTCCCTGTCTTGCCAAAAGATGCATAACCATACACTATCTATCCATGCCTTCAGTGTAGTTAAGTCTCTAAATTATCTAATAAAATTTTCTGGTATCTTAAGCAGAAATAGAAAAAAATATCAAAATCATTTTGTTTTTTTTTGAAAATTGCCTGAAAAACAGGAAATTTCACATGCACAGGCATAATTTTACAAAATTTTACATGCACAGACAAATTTTACATGCATCTGTGCATGTAAAAACCCCTAATTTTGAGCACTGAAAAGCTCCCGGACACATCAGAGTCTTTATCAATTTTTTTAATGAGATATGTAATTTTAAGAGCTCTTTTTCATGGTGCCATTCAAATAAGCATAAGCCGTTCTGTTTTCAAATTATGAGGCTATATAAATAAAGTATATTTTATGTATGTACAGGGCAGGGCGTCTCAATAAAAGTGTAACACTCGGAAATTGCTTGTTTTAGGCATGAAATCGTGTCGTAATTTATACAAATTTCAAGTCAAATGTCAAATTCAAGATAAAGGACCTATTTTCCAGTACAATTTTGTAGCAAAGATGGCGACAATTGCAACACGTGTAAAGCGATCCTCTACACCCAAAGCAAATCGGGACTCGAATAAAAGGTTCAGACCTGATTTAAACGAGAGCATCAACGAGTATCAAGCAATGGATTTCTTACGAGAAGAAAATGAAGCTGATAAAATGCTAGATCAATCTTTAGAAGATGTCATTAAGGACTCTATATCTAAATGCATGCCTGATACACCAAGTGCTGAAGATTCATCAGTACCAGCAGCTCAGCGGAAGCGTGCTAAAGAAATAGATGATATTGTTACATCTACTATCAATAGGCTGATACCAGTTATTATCGGATCTGTGTCAGCCGCAATTAAACATACTCAGGATAAACTTCAGAAGAAAGAGGAGGATAAGGCTGCTACTTATCAGAAATTTGCCCTACTGAACAAGTATGAGAACGATAGATTGGAACAATACAGCAGGCGAGAGACACTGCGTATTTCCGGAATTAACCCAGATATTGGGGATAGTGAAGAAAAATTATCCGAGGAAGTGATCAAAATCGCCAAAGATATGGGTGTGACAGTGCAGAATGATGATATTTCTGTTATCCACAGAACAGGAAAACCCGGTCCTAACAACGGGCGACCAGTTCTGTGTAGATTTGTATCGCACAAAACTAGAGATAGTTTGATGAAAAAGCGCAAAGTACTTAAAGACATACCGCAATTATACACTGCCAAGTTGTACATAAATGAGGATCTGACACCACTGAGAGCTAGGCTCTTGGCCTATGTGAAGGGCCTCCCATATGTTAAGAGGGGAGGGGCCTGGCGCAAGAGGTGATGATGATACAGATTGGACAGAATCAAATGATGAGCTTTTGGTGGGACAAGCTGAATCTGACATTTATGAAGCTGAATCAATTCTAGGTAAAAAGAAAAGGAAAGGCAAAATTCATTATTTAATAAAATGGAAGGGATATGATGAGATTTACAACTCATGGGAGCCACAGGAGCATATTCTGAATAATAAAATGATAACTGTTTTTAACAACTCTCTAAAGAACAAATGAACATCTTAATATCATTTTGAATGAAATATGAAGAAAAATAAGTCAAAATTAACACACATACAAGTATATCTGTTGCCTCTCATGTATTTGGAGAATAAAAGATAAGATTTATTGCTTTGCGTGTCATCGAGTTTTATATCCATAAAATCCAAAATATGAATCTTTCAAATGGGACATTCAAGGCACATTTAATGAAATATCCATACTACATCTGTGTGGCACACAACCTATTGACTGAAAAAATCATGGAGTTCTCATAATTTTGTTATGGAATAACAAAATTATCATTTTCTACCCCTTCTACCCCAGGATGCAATTGATCTGATCATGGCTAGCGAAACCAACCAGTATGCTCAACAATACTTTGAACACATTGGAGGCATGGACCAGGGTAAATTTTAAGGATTCTGTAGGGCACCCCATTTCAAGGCAATTTTGAAAGGGCACACTGTTCCAGGGCAATTCCATGTTAAAGAATATAGCATTAGGCATTGCTAAGTAATAGGGCATCAAGGCAAGTGGTAGGGGCACCGATGGCAAATGCCTTCGGTTAAAATTTACCTTGTCATGGACAATATATCAGACAGTACAAGAGCCAAAGCTTGGAAAGAAATCGATGAAGCAGACATGCTAGCATTTCTTGGACTCATTCTGTTGATGGGACAAGTTCGTCTTCCAACTATTCAATGTACTGGAGTACAAATCCTTTAATTAAATTGGGTATGAGGAAAGTTATGAGCAGAGACAGATTTCTTCTCGTGTGCAGGGAAGTCACCAATATGTGTATAGGAGCTTGGCAGGAAGCATACCAACTGGGACGTGAAGTGTCAGTCGATGAGACAATGATAGGCTTCTGTGGCAGAGCTTCATTCATGACTTACAATCCTCAGAAACCCCGCAAGTGGGGAATGACCGTATGGACATTGGCGGATTCCACTAAAGGTTATGTTTATAACTGGAACATATATGGTGGAAATAAAAATACAGAGGATCCAAGAACCAAAAATAAAGATTGAAGAGGTCCTATTCATTGGGTGACCTGGGATCTGTACTGGATTGTGGACACAATGTGTACATGGATAATTATTTTTTGTCCCCAGTTTTATTTGATGATCTGTCAAAGCGTTCCTGTGGGACGCTTAGAAGAAATAGAGAACACAAGTGCCAGAGGTGATAAAGAGGGCAAAACCAAAGAAAGAGGAGAGTGCTGTCACCGCAAAAACAAAAGAGGCCATCTACTTTGTGTCGATGGACCGTAGTTTGGTAACATTAATGAACACTCTGCACACAGAGGCCACCATGATCAAGTCAACAAGATCAAAAAACTCAACCACTGGGTTTCAACAGAGAGTCAAGCCAAAAGCTATAGAACTGTACACAAAATACATGGGAGGTGTAGACCTAGCGGACCAGTCCATGTGGTACAACCTAAATCTGCACAAGTCTACAAAATGGTGGAAGAAGATTGTGTTTGCTATGCTGGAGACTTGTTTCACCAACTTGCTCACAATATAGACTACTTCATCCTGAGAAGAAGGTGGACTGGAACAAGTTCCGCCTCTCAATCATCACAGACTTAATCGATGGATACTCCAAGAGAAGTTATCAGGCCTGAATAGTTCCTACGCCAAACGTATCAGACACAACTTGATAGAACACTTCAACATTTCCCTCAAGTTATTCCATCAGTAAATGATGACGGAAAGCAGTCATACCAGGACTGTGAAGTCTGCAGTGACAGATATAAAGTTCTCCTCACCACATGTTACATATGCACGGCATGTGAAGTGCCACTCTGCCCAGCACCATGCTTCATGCGATACCACTCAATGAAAAAATGGTTGGAAGAAGGCTTGTAGCACTGCAGGAGCATATAGAAAATAATGTATACTATATGTACTCTTGTGTGTACTTTTATGTGATCAAAGCCTTAGGGTAGCAGAAACATTCAGTCTTTATGCACAATCTGATTTTGTAGATTCAAAACTGCTGTTCATTAGGATAACTTATAACATATCCTAGCTGCATACTTAGGGCATTGCGACGTTGGTTGGTGCTCGCGCGTGCAAGATGTAGTTTTCTGAGCTCCGTATTTAATTGAGAATTTTTGAACTTAGCAGCTTCAGCTACAGTAAACCACGCTTCTCAGTAAATCTGTCTTCGTTGTCTTGCGCGCATATACGCAAGCTATACCACCAACAAGTTGACGTGATACCCTGTCGATGGAGATGGAGATACTTGAAAGCGTCTAAGCTGCAATCATGGCTAATATATTACTAATTAACAATATAATTAGACATCACAGATACTACATTTTATGTGCTTTGTGGAAGCAGTTCATTTGTTTTCAGGGGAATCAATTACACAAGAAGATTTGAGGAAAAGTTATGACAGTCTTGAATATTTTGTTCTCCACATTTAAATCGCTGAATGGAATAAGATAATGTGTGTTAGATTTACATTCCCATCTACAACTTCCTGAAACAATACTCGATGTGAGACCATACAGGCAATAATCTTTTTTTGGAAGATTAACAGGTTCACGTATCAACAAATCATATCTTGTCATGTTATATCTATTTATTCTATGTGGGCCAATACAAGAAGACAAGACAACCATCTGCTGGGAACGACAGCTCCTCGTCTGAAGATGAAACAGCAGATGACCCAAAATGTAAGCTAATTAACTCGTAGGACTTAACCTATTTTGCTCCAATTAATCTAGTCTACCGTACATGTTGCTTTATGTATGTACGTACACACCAAGCTTGAAAGATAGTGCTAGTACGTAGATGAATATATGTGTCGTTCAACTTTGTAACAGACATAGGAACCTTCCTGCTTTTGCAGGAATTCCTGCCAATCTCCGCCAAAATTCTGGAACTCATCTAAATAACTCAATTTTCGGTCATTTTTATGCAGTCCTGTATTCAACATTTTTGCGATTTTTACGCCATTTTGCAAAGTAACTGTTTCCATCACATTCATATGCCTAAAAGGTATAAAATTCGTCGTGAGGTGGGTTTCTAACACATTCATATGCCTAGATGGAGTAATATAATGTTTTGTCAGGTGGGGTTCCACAGTGCAGAGCACTGATCATTTCTACAAATCAGAAAAAAAAAATTGACTGCTACATTTGTAATCAACAGTATGACACCATCTTCTTTAGTAGAAGGGAGCAATGAATAGGATGAAAGAGGAAGAAGTTTATGGACATTTAAATTTGTTCATTACCTACGTGAAGTTGAAGCTGGACACCATAAAATAGACAACAAAGAAGGAGCAGAAGTGAAGCTGGAACATATATTTGCATTCACAACAGGTCTTGAAAAACACCAATAACAGGGTGGAATTTCATTTGCAAAGCAGGACATAGATTTCCTTAAGGCAAAGCTACTATACATGCTGTAACTAAAGAAAAAGAACGTCTTCAGCAAGAGGTTTCTTCACTAAAAGTATTACAGAGTTTTGCTCTTAAACGCTTTCCTCAAATGGTCTAGGCATTGTAAACAATTTAGAGCTCTTAGAATGCGGGGTGTCCTATCTTTATTGCATTGAGCCTTTGTTTTTCTCTCCTTAAGCTCACCAAACAGCTTTTCAAATTGCAGTCCCTGTAAATAGTTACAATTTACTTAAATGGATTTCAAACAAGGTTGTTTGATTTAAATCAAATTGATTTTAATCATGATTTAAATCATGATTTTAATTGAAAAAGAATGATTTAAAATCATGAAAATAATCAAAATGAACAACCCTGTGTTTTCAAGATATCTCAAATTGAGATTGACAAGCCAATTATAGGTTGACCATGTAGTTTATGGGTGAATTCTGTCAAAGAGCCTGCCAATAGTAATAGTAATTCAGTGAGTGCATATGTGACCCGTCATATCGAAAGGTACCTTATGGTCGGCAAAA
>JXSR01S026828.1:0-14636 GCA_000969725.1 Ophiothrix spiculata | reverse complement strand
GAATCAGTGTTGCATACATACTTTGTTTTAAAAATGAAAATATCTAGTCTCTTTCAAAATTGACGGTCGAAAAACCTATTTAAAGAAAATTTCCCGGGCAAATATGTGAATATACAGTTTTAACGACTTATTTTTTTGAATGATATTTTGCTCGTATAAGCAGAGCATAAGCACAATTGCATTGCTGCACAATATATTAGGTCTAGATGGATCTCATTCCCTTTGTACATAAAATGTAATACATAGGCCCTAAAGCACATTTGAATACAAGAATAACCCCAAAGTCCACTGTCTAAAATTACCCTGCAAGCATTGCAAGCACAAAAACTATCATTATAGAAAAGTCGTGTTTCATATTTCGACTGGATTCATTAACCTACCCTACGAGATAATTGGCATAACCAGACATTTTGTTAATTGGACTTGGGTCACTGTTGCATTCCGATATCCAATTGCATCATTTTGCCGCGGCGGCCAACATAATTGTGTATTCCATGTCACGTTCTGTTGATTTGATATTCGGTATTTAACAAAATTGACAAAGTGGTAAAATAATCAGTATGTTTGGTATATGTCGCTTGCTGTCAATTAAATGTATCTCTATGCTAATGATGCTTTTTGAATCTAAGAGTGTTATTTTCATAAACATAACACAATAGTTGCAAATTTGAAATTATAGGACTTGATGAAAGAGATGAAAAGATAAACAATAAAACAGACAAGTGAAGAGTGAAGAAATTCACTAAGATAGAACTTAACCAAACCTATTTGACGTTATAAGACACCTTTAAACTAACATTCCAAGAACCGCCTACTGTCAATCAAATTTCAACAAGTAACGCTATGATGTCTGCATTCAACATTCTCACGAATGACAGATGACGAAAGATTGGAACATTGCAACATATGCCAATTTCATTTTTGTTTGTAAATTGTCTCAGAGGGTTTAACAAAACCGCATTTTTGGTAAATAGAAGGCAACTCATTTTTCTTCTTCTTGTTAGATCTATATACAGCTATATTTATACAATCAATATAAGTGATCTAAGGATGATTGTGCCATGTCCTTTCCTATTATGTCTAAATCCTAAGATATGTTTATTAAAACAGGTTAAGATATGTTGTGTGACAAAATGGGTACAATTTTGACCCGGATAGATAGTACATAGCAATCAATTTGCACATTATCAGTGATATTAATCTTAACCTTTTTGTTGTCTCCGAAATATACATTAACTCCCCAAATCCTTTCTTTCAACTTGTAAAGTAATCAAAAGATGATTTAAAAATCAAGAAAAAAATCTCCTCAGAATTAAACATGACATCAAATATAACGTATAAATCAGTAAATTGTAGAATGTGAATTTAACATACAGCATATATTTCAATGCGTGTGATCAAAGCCATAATTGATCAGTAGTTTTCCGGTTTTCTACCTCCTTCAATCATGTCAATTGTCCTCAAGTGAACCTAGCGTGGCGCTATTTATATAAGACAAATACTTCAACTCCGCTCATCCATTGACAGACTGGGTTTGCTTACAGCGTTTAAACATTCTTAGGTCGTCGCGAGGTACAGACGTTGAATATCTGGATGTGCAGACGTAATATTCCTCTCCGTGTAATGGAACATTTTGGATGTAAACTGTTTGATTCTGTGTTGATGGAGACCTGAGATGTAGTGTATAATAGTTTTTGACAAAAATGATTGTGAAGATCTGATTTCGTCGGGATATTTCTTCTTCGATATAGTCATCATTCGCTAACATAATGGAATTGAAAGTATCACGGAAAATATAAGTCTGGAATGAAGCAATAGCTGGATGCATTTCTTGGAATAAGAGTTTTAAGTTTCTAATTATTACGGGTTCTACTACTTTGGAAAGTGATTTAACCTCTCCAAGTTATACGAACACATCTTTGTTTATTGGAAAAATGCACTTTATCCTCTGTATTGAAGTAAGGTAAAACGCCACGCTCATACTAGGATCAGCAATACAGTTAAATTGATTAGGAGTTAAGCGAGTATCACGATAATCCCAATAAACTTTGTTAAACTTTGGTTATTGTAGATATGTAGATGTTCTACATCAAGAAGTTATTTGTCGTAAGTCAGTATCGGTGTTTTCTTTAAACAAATATAGGCATTGAACCACCAAAGGTCAGCTAAAAGTGTAACACTTTCTCCGAATTGTACGAATATCTAACCCCAGGCTATTATGGCACGTGTTTTGTGTGCGACTTCACCAACGTTTTTCTTTGGATTCAGGCTAAAAACTGCGGGTTTTATAGTATTAACTTCGATTCTAATACTGACGACTAATTTATATTTTGTGAATCAAAATGAAATTGATATATATCGGGAGCAACAAAACGTAGCTGATTATAGCAGAATGGCTCGCAGCGATGATATTGATATTGAGATTATCAAGCAAGATAATCAGGATGAAAATATTTTGCTAGATAAAATGCAACAATTAAAACATGAATTAAAAAGTACTCGCAAAAGAATATTAATGCACAAAGAGTGGATTAATAACAGAAGGAAAACCCGTAACAATGTTCATCAGGACCATTTAGAAAATAAACGTAAAAGACGCTTGATGAATGCTGACCCACATGAACGATCAATTGTGAATTCAGTAGAGGCAGAAGAGGATTCATATCTAACTGCCAGACGAAACAATGCAAGTAAAGTTTTATACCAAACCTTATTTTTAAATCATCACCATCACGCATCTTTGCTATCCTGTCAAGAAATGCCGTCAGATACTGATGTGTTAGAAACACTAGGATCTGGATATACTAAGAGAGTTACCAAAACAACAATTAGAGGGAAATATGTTGCCTTGAAACAGGTGAATCGTAAAGGAAATGATGCTACTGAGTGTGCGCAGTATGGGATGAATAAAGAGGATTGTTATAGGTTGGCTAACTACAAAGTTTTAAAGGAATTTACTCTTTTGGAGCAGTTAAAATCACCACATATAATCAAGGTAAGATTCAACAGATAGATACATTCCAGAAGGAGAGTAAATTGATAACAAAATGCAACAATGTCCTGTAAAGCAATCAGAGATTTAAAAAAAAAATATTTGCAATCTATAATTATTTGATTTATTTAATTTTAATTTGTCATATCATGTATCCTAATCGCTTATGGTTCTAAAGGGTATCAATTTCAGAATGAGGTACAACATTTATCATTTTACAACATTTGCTCTTTTGTATTGTGCTCAGATAAGAAATCTCTGAGCAATAGGCCTTTGGACAATTCTATGTTAAAAGTTATTTCTCTAACATTCAGACATGTGATTAACATAAAGTAGTATTTAAAAGAAATCAACTTTTTTGTTTCAAATTTCAAAACGTTGAAATCCTCCTTAATTGTTTTCAAAGACACGCATGTCTCCAGTTGATACAGAGTTTATTTATTTATAATTATATACGGTATATCTTTTCTTCCCATTAAAATTTGCCAAATTTTATCAATGTAACTGAATATTGGACGTTGTAAATCGTTAATTTCACTTTAACACAAAGATAAACCTAACGAAACTTTGCTTTTTACACCAAAGCATTAAACCAATATAGCTTTAATGAAAATATTTGAAAACAAGGGAAATGCTATGTCTGCATTCATTAAATATATTTTGATAACAAATAGACACATCAGTAATTGAAATCAATTATATAAAATGCAATGTAATGATGGTTACTAGAAAAACGAAGCTGGAAGAAGAGTACCTATTTGTCAAAACTGGCATTTACAGATATGACTTTACAAGAATGTTTTACTATAATTTTGCTGCACATTTTGAATTCATTGAAAGCTAAATGAAAATATTTCATTTAATCATACCAAGTAAGCAATGCATATATCTATATGAAATGCTAATAAGCATTCAACATAGTGTAGCGTATATATCGAGAATGGTGTGTAATGGAGCAATTAATTATAAAAACAGACATTGCAGAATATTATCTATACCAATAACGATACAATGTATTTCATGCTCATAATATTCGGGCTTGACCAAGAAATTCGATATTTATATATTTAACTTCAAATCAACATAATTAGACAATTGAAAATATGTTTTACGTGGTCATTATAATGCACGGATCATAAGGAAACAATACGCCTACTTTATCTCTTTTTTGGCCAGATTTCCGTTTGTTTCACTGTCCCATTTCATATCTTGCTTTTTATTTATTCACCATCAGTGTATTAATTCTATGTAGGCAAATTCACATTCACCTTGTTAACAGCTTTTCATCGATATACGTTTTTACATTGAATTTCAATAATCAGCAGGAAGAATATTAACAATAGAAATATAATTAAAACTTTGGCGACCACTTTTGCCCCTGCACCCTTTGGCCGAGAATGGTCGTCATGGTCAAGACAATAGCGCACGGCCCGGGTGCTCCTCGCAAAGCAATTTAGGGCGTCTGCATTACATCTTGAACTATATAAATAATGGACGGTTGTATATATACTGAGCTTTTCTGAGGTAATTTAGTTATAAATGAAATTATATAACCAGAAAATGAACAAAAATCCTATGATTGATAGAATCAGACCTTGAAATCAGATTTAGTTAGATACTTTATGGCCTTATAATAATTATATAGAGTTATTATGGAGTGCAAAACAAAAAATATTTTACACTGTAAAAATGTCAATAAAATAATTTTTTAAAAAGATATATATCTCTTGTATGGACTTTGATTATTTTAGACATTCTTAATAGTTGCGCAGGTTCCTGTCTAATTATGTTGTATTATACTAAGATTCTGTGGGAATTTTGTTTAGCCATGATCTTTTACAATTCTACTAACTATTCTATATATTTTCTAGACCAATGATAATTTTCCAAAAATGTTATTTGTTGTCGTTGTTGTTGTTGTTTATTTTGTGTCTGCTTGTTTCTTTCTTTCTATTTTCAACATCTTGTCTTATTGATTTATGTGGTATTTTCCTTTTAAAAGCTTTTAATATCAAGTAAATGTGAAGATATATTATTTTTGATGTTGTTTAAATTTCGATCATAAAATGATGATCGCTTCTACAAAGAAGTTACATTTTCAGCTTGTGTTTAGAAACTTTTCATTAATTTCATTATTTCAATAACAGGGCTTGGTTTATGCAAACAATTTTTTGGGGGGTTAAATTATTTGATTTTTACCTACATGCTACCGATTTGACCCCGGTATGAACAGAGAGTATTCCTATAGCCTTTTTTTTTTCGAATCACTTTAGAGTTTCCAAGATACAACGTAAACTGAAACCCGAATGTAAATACACCACGTGGATCTAGTTACTCACAGACGCTTAAATGTAAAGTTCCTCCTTTCTTTTGCTGTTGAAATACGTATATAGACTGGACGCAACTGGGATGTCTTTATGTATATCAATACCACTCCCACTTCGATTAAGACTTCGGGTTGAATTTCAAATCACATAAGTAATACATAAAGATGTAGACGTTTTCTACAAGGGACGCTGAATTACTTTAGGAAAGTCGTAAACTTGGCACAATACTTGTTGACAGTGCTTTTATCCAATATTTAACAGCCTTTGGGTGATTTTATTTGTAATGTGTCGGCTGCGTAGGACTGTTTATATGTATTTAAAAGGCGTTGTTAATGCACATGTTAATCGAGATTTATAAAATTCAAATAATTACACTTCAGGCTTTCTCTTTTTCTTCAACAACAACAACAACAACAACAACAATAAAAATGCTGTTGCTAATATTATAAGTCTTGATTATTATTTGTAATTCTAAATAACGTATCTTGACCGTAAGCATGTGAAATTTCAATAAGATCAGATGAATCGAACTGTATAAAATTGGAACGTTATAACGACAGGCCATTAAAAAATATTAACCATTTTCGAGATATTCTTAAAGCAGTTTTTAAAATTGTAAGTGAAATAAATCAGTCTAGTTTAATGTATAAGTCAAGCCTAATGAATAACACTTTAGACGCTACTCTTCATGTATTCCAACATTTGTCATAGTGTGACATGTACGGGTAAAATCTTGATATGGACATGAAATACCCCGTTACACTATTTTCGAAGAACAGTATCATTAAAGAGTTTAATGTGTAATGAGTTTTTACAATGTTTTCATGATTGTCCATTCTTTCTTAAATGGGTACATAGCCATCATTACAATCTTTACTACAAGCCCAAACACCAACAGTAGCACCATGAAGCACGGGAGCTTTTTCCTAATACTAGTAACTCCGTTGGTATACAAACACATTACGCAGTAGTTGCATATTGTCACAGGCAAACACAGTGGTTTAGAACAAACATACTTCATGTCAATAGTTTGCTCTTTAATACAGCAACTGAAAAAGCCCGCCAACTGTCTTTGTACCATTTCTAACCAAGGGAGAGAGGAAGGATTGTAACAACGCCCTGATTTGTTTAATCGGACATCGTACTTCTTGGTTTTGCTACCAATGGTTCTACATTATCCTACAATACTAAGAACACTACGATTACGTTAAAGGCGTTTCGTAATCACGTAAAAAGGTTCCTCCAGAAATACCCTACAGAACTATTCGAAAATTAAATATGCCAATTAAAAAGATTTTTTTTTTCAAAATGACGACTTAAAATTGCACAGGCTTATCACTCTGTGCACCGAAATTCGGCGGCTAACCCGACTAGCCCCTCAATATCAACCGCAAAGGATGTTAAAATATTTTATTCGAAAGGATTTGGTCAGTTGCTTTTGCGTTCCTGAAATGTTGCCTGCGAGTATTTTAAAGGAGTACTTACCAACCACTCGAAGCAGTTTCACCACATGGCGACTTCGATGTTCACATTTATAACTGATAATACTTAATTAAGTCCGGCAAATTTGGAGGTTAAGTTGGACAATGTATTAACAATTTAGTTTCTGTGTATAACAAAGGCCCTTAAATGTTTGTTTGCACACAGCCTCCAAGCCAGAACAAACACACCGCTGCCTTTTCCATTTTGTTACCATTTACTCTCTTTGCTTCTGTTAATTTAGTTAAACATGTTTAACTGAATGGGAATACCGGTTGTTTGCTAACATGAGCTAATGGTTTGTAAACACTGTGAATGGCTTCTTGAACAGCGACCAAGATTTTAAAAATCGTCAGAAATAGATGTGTGCCAGTGACATGAAACTTTTCAGAGTTCAAGCTTTTATGACAGTTTATTTTAAAATACCGGAACACAAACTTCATGATTTCACTTATTAAAATACATGAGTATGTACCTAATTTCCATTCTTTTATAAACAATGACTCACAAACTAATAAACTAATGTTTGTTCACATAGTAAGCAAACTTAAGAAACAGCAAAAGATGTAACAGAACACTACCGAATAATTCAAAACACTACAGAGTGGGTTGGAATATTACGGATGTAACGCAATGTGAATAAAGCGGCCTGTCCTAACAAGTTACAATTGGTGCTCAAGTAAAATACACATTCATCGGGTTCAATTCAATGTACGTTCTTGATTTGTATCAAATGAAAACTGGCAAACAGATAGAATGAAAGGTGCTCATCAAACTTGTCTCAGATATCATTCTCTGCACATTGGTGCTAACCGATATGATTAATCATGAAACCCCAAATGAAACAGTGCATTTTATGACACGGTGATTATTACTCGTGTCTTTAGGATGTGAGAAGACACGATTCAACTCTCGTTGGTGTACGTCTCAATCGCGTTTCTCCTGGCTTCAATTTATATTTATAATTCATTGACTGCCATATTATTAAAAGTAAAACGTATAACAACAAGTTACTAGTTTACGTGTAATGGATACGGTATTCCGATAGTGTTTACTTTTTCACCATTACTCATTTTGAAATGCAGAAAGAAAAAAGTATGGTAAAACCGCTTGTCGGTGCTAATTAGTTATTATTTTGTTTTTCTACTTATGCATTTGCCAAATGACGTAATGGTGGCATAAACCATAATCATACGGGTATTTGAATCATTATATGAAAATTAAATAGGCAACTAGTAAAGCTCAGCTTTTCTTAGTTCTCTATATCTCTTTTCTGTTTCCACTTTTAATCATTATAATATGAAGATGTTAACAGACGAATAGACTATTTGGTTTCAGTTTAGCGATGATTACCATTTACATAGCGTCTCAGTTTTCAATAATAACATCACATACCAATGACACAAGCGGAACTCCCATCACACCTATCCTATGTAATTATAAAGAGAATAAGGAAACAAAAAACAAGGAACATGCGAGCAGTTTGCTATATGAATTGCAAATAAATTCTACACAAACTTGTCTACATTAAATATTAGTATTGTTATAAAGCTTGTGATTTCTCTCAATTTTATATAAATTTAATTGACTCTGTAACATTGATGGAACACAAAATTGCAGTATGTTTTTAAACAGCATACAACATGTAGTTTTTCCAAATTTTATATACTAATTTAATCTTGTTACAGCAAATGTAAACTTTGTCTTTCAAGTTATCAGCCCTTTTCTGTAGCAGCTTGAAACAACTCACTGTTTCTAGCTAGATTTGTTAAGAGTATAACGAAAAATTGACAATGTGTTCTTCACTTGGAATAGATAGGTTACTTGTGAACCTCTCACGCTCGCGGTTGAAAATCAATGACAGACTCGACATTATTACAGACAATCATAGCCAATAAGTGTTTTTTTCTGAAGAGGTGTACCAATGGGGCATATACTTTAAGTATTGGTATTTTCAAACACATTTAAACAAAACTTTCAATGTTTGATACACATTAAATGATTCTAGTACCTTGTAACCCTCACAGCAGAAACACAGAATAAAAAGGCGTCTTTTTTTTATGTTTTTTGTTTTAATTTTTATTTATTTTGATTGATTGATTGACTTTTTGTTAATTGTTTTTATTTTTGTATCAATATTCTAAAGCTAGGGAAACTCGAACTACAGTACAGTGTACGAATTAAGTTATTATCGACGAAATTAGCTGTCAGAGTAATTAGGAATGCAGACGCCAAAAACAGTGTTGCGAACACGTACTGTACATAATTCAAATACATTTAATCATTAACGATGGTAATTGCGCCGTTTATCAAATATCAGCAGCCATTAACGTGACTTTAAGATGGAACATCTCGGGACTATCAATCACTTACAGCACATTACATTTGGCGGGCATGGCGGTACTTGCATTCGTAACTTTGGTTGTACATCTATAAAAAACGATGTCATCTTTGTTTGTTTCCATGGGGCTTGTTACAATGTACCTCTCACGCCCCGGTTGAATATCAGTGACAGACACGACATTATTACAGACAATCATAGCAAATAAGGTTTTTTTTCTGAAAAGGTGTACCAATGGATATATTTTAAGTATTGGTATTTTCAAAAAAAAACAAAAAAAAAACATTTAATGTTTGATACACATTATATGATTCTAGTACCTTGTAACCCTCACAGCAGTAACACAGAATGAAAAGTCGCTTTTTTTTTATACGTAAATAAGCTGCGAACGTCATATCTTCTTTTGATCTCGATTTCGTATTGCAAACGGGCTATTCCAAAAGGTTCATTATTAAATATTTTCCTCTAAAACACATTGAGACCAATTATTTTTCGTAAAAAAGGCGAAAAAATATATCATCAAATGATACCTACAAATACGTACTTTCTTTCTCTCTCTCCTTTTTAATATGAAGACACACAATAGGTAAATTACTCTAGCCTCTTGCTCCTCCATCTAAGGTTGCAAATCAATGAGCGACACGAGGCAATAAGCTTACGTGGTCACTCTATGGGTTTAGTAAGGTTTAATGACGAGAATCTTGTATAGTCATTAGCATTCAGTCACACACCACAAAACGTACAAATAACGTTTATAATAACCCTTTACTTGCACTTTATCCTACTTTTGTATATATCAAATTATTTCTAGTAATCAATAAGAAAATGTATGATAATTAAAACAACACCCGTTTTAAGAATTCCTCAAAAATGATTTGACAGAAACACTGAAGTCATTCTTAAAATTATTCCAACTAATGTGTGATGTTTTCGTATTTTATTAGACAGGGTTGTTTGACATTTTGGTATTACAGT
This sequence comes from Ophiothrix spiculata, assembly GCA_000969725.1. Taxonomy (NCBI): domain Eukaryota; kingdom Metazoa; phylum Echinodermata; class Ophiuroidea; order Amphilepidida; family Ophiotrichidae; genus Ophiothrix; species Ophiothrix spiculata. The sequence continues at coordinate 4,522 of JXSR01S026828.1, read as the reverse complement.
ACTGTTATTGAAAAACCTTATATAACTTTCAAAAATAATCAAACATTACACTTGTCAACTACGAACTGTATACCTAATGATACATTTTGGAAATGTTGACATTTTCAGGATATCCCAATAAACCGTTTATTTTTTAATTTAAAAAAAAATTGTGTTCCTCACTTGAAATTTGATTGGAAAGATAAGACAAGAACAATGTGCTTTGTAAAATTGATATTGCAAAATGAGACAAACGTAAGACAAACTAACTATATCTCCTTTTTAATGCTTAGCAATCCCAATATAATTGCCTGTATGAAGTATGTTACTTCATCAGTATACTGAATCAAAAATGTAGACCTCTTCTTGCGAAAAATCAGTTATGATTAAAATGTGTTAATTAAACTCGAATTAGTGTCTAGGAAGCTTTAATTGCATACATTTCCCTTTGGAAATCAACGATGATGTTAACAAAGTATTATAATCTGTACTGTTTATAATATTGCACAACTCTATAAGAGAGTCAGTCAATTTGCGGTATTGAATCGCCTTCGGTACCATAATTCTCTGTAGATCATACTGATATTTAAGCTTGATAGTGGCAATTACAAAAAGACTTATCAATATTGCTTCTTGCTTGCACATTAAGAGCACACAAGGAGAGAGGACACCTTTAAGTATGATTTTGAGACAGCTTGAAGCTTGATTACAGACACTCTTTTAACTTAAGGTAATATAATCAATCTGAGACCTCTGTTCCCGATGTTTTAAACGCCCTAATATATATAAAACCAATGGTTTGCATTAACATTTTAAGTACAATTGGGTTAGAGACAAAGCAAACTTAAAATAAAATATTAAAAAAAAAAATCATCCCGATATGTTTATATTTTTACTAGGATTATAGGCTAGAAATAAAACAAACAAAGTGTATAAAATAAGTAAGATTTAGTTTAAGCACAACATCATTCATCTGTAAAACAAACTTTCTGTTACAAGCACATTCATCATCATGACGATTCAGTAAATGCTATTTCATATTTCATATTAAGACAAAAATGCAAATATTTAATTATTGTCGACTGTTTTGAATTCAGCAACCTTGCAACATTACTCTAAATATCCCCTAGCAACCTAATGACAATTAAGTTTGAATTTATCTGTGTTTAAACTAAATTCAAACTCAAAATACTTCACGAAGTGATGAAACATTTGACAAGGGGGAAGTTTGACTGAAATAACAATACATATTTTGACGGTTTATCAAACTTTCAAAGTAAGTGAAAATGATCTGATTAAAATATACTCAAAAATGATTGAAAATAGTCAGAAACCCGAAGAAGTATTGTCTGCATATTTGTTTTAGTATATTTGTTTGTTTGGTTATTATCTGTATGATCAATGTGTGCTTTATATTGTTCTCTACTTTTGCAGGTTCTTGGATATTGTCTGAAAGATGAGAAGAAAGAGGACAAAACACTTACCGTTACCATAGCAACAGAGTTTGGTGAACCCCTTACATTCATATCATTGCTACAGATGTCATGGGAAGACAGACTTCGGGTAAGACTTGCAAACAATACAATTCAGATGCCCTACATTATAGGAACAACGATTTAACAGAAACATAAGTCTAAAGCAACAGAAAACATGCCATACACAAGACATATCAAAAATGCGAAAAAAGATATATATATATATTCAAAAGTTAATATCCATTACATGTTCATGATCACAAATACCAGCTAATACATTGAGAAAAGGTATTTCATGTTGTCTTAACTCTTGACAGTTTCAGATAGCATCAATGATTTGTCAATGGAGCTCCAAAGAGCTACTACGTATCAAAGGAACTAACCTAGATTCCACTTAGTATTAATTAACAAAACACACACTACACATGTCATCCGTTTTGCTACACATGGCATTCGACGTATGCATCAACAATGTTAAATGTAAAATTACTAATTTCAAGTCACTTTGTGTATTTTTTTTTCAGATCGCATTAGGTATAACGAACCTACTTCAGTATCTACATAACTCACCAATAGGAGCCTTAACTATACATGACTTTAAACTTGAACAGTTTGTCTTAGTTAACAATGAGGTAAAGTTGCCGTTTAAAACAGACAATGATATTTGATAAAAAAACATTCAACGTAGATCAATAAAAGCAGTTTCACCTTGATGTTTCTTCAAGCTTTCAAACACAACGAATCACTTCAATTCACGATAAACGGGGGCGTTTTGTTCCTTTGCCTGCTCAAGTTAATCAACACGGATGATGCTCTGAAATAATATGGACATCTCGAACTAGGCATTTTTCTTTTTTTACTTTGATCAGGTTAATACACCCTGCGTCACAGAAACCGTACTAACAATCTTCATTTACAATACAATAACAGTTGTTTAGATTGAAATCCTTTAAAAGTTTAAACATTTCCATTTGTTTGTTCAGATCAAATTGGCCGATCTTGATGACCTTGACGATACTCCAACCACTTGCAGACAAGACAATGACTGTGGCATCGGTGAAATGCGACGTGTGCCTTGTGTTAACGGACGATGTTCTGCATATAGCGACCATTTGAATGTGTACAACGCACATCGGTTGTTTTATTCTCTGCTTCCATTCGAGGCACCTGCTTCTGTTGACGGACCAATAACTGAGTTAACGAATAATACAGGTGAGCCATGATCTCTATGATATATTCTTAGTTAAATAAGCTCACTCTAACGTTATAGACCCGTTTAAAATGTTGCTCTTATGTACGTTTGACACACGTTGACCCTCTTAATATATAGAGCCTGAGGAGTCAGTCATATATCGACATTATTATAAAGAACTACTGTATAAGTGGTTTATTTTGCGCTACATTAATTTTCGCGCTTTTCGCGCTTAATTCGTCTAGCGCGAGAATAAATGTAGCGCAAAATTGGTTTGCATATACCGCTGCACGTTAAAAAAATCACAAGCGCGAAAATCAAAGCGCGCGAAATGATTCGAAATAACTCAAAATTAGCCTTTGCGCGAAAATTACTGAGCGCGAAAATATTGGCGTTTACAATAATTGTTCCATACATTGCTTCTATATGGAAATTCACATCTAGAAGTTTGTAAATTTTATACGGATTTACTTATCGGCTGCTGAGTTAAAAAGTATAACATTTTCTGTAAAGAAGGGGTTTACTGTGTCCTTAATTATGTTATGTAGTACCAAAAACTCACAAATCAATCCCCTTCCTGGCATTGTTGAATTCTGCAGCCCAATTTTGAAATAAACAAAATAAGATATATACTTGAAGCTTTCAAAATATTCATCAATCGAGTACAACTACATAGTGTATCAATAAATCGTGCATAACTTATCTCCTTCTACTGCAGGCCACGAATTACTTATTGAACACGTTTATATGTAAGAAAGCAAACACTTGGCCTCGCCCGTTATAAAGGACAGTAGCCTTAAGTATTAATCTAAAAATCATTTTGTTTATCATTTGTTTTGTGCAGCACAATCAACGTGGGGTTCGGACGAAATATTAAATCATCTACGGAAAATTCTTGATACATACAAGAATGGCTATATGAACCTTGTCATTAGTAATGCATCAAAAACGAGCAATGCAACTACAAAACATGACATATTTAGAAGGGTATTAAATCATGATTTCCCCGGAAGTCATGATTATTGGTGTCATGGGACTATCTATGCAGGCGCAAGCAGTTGTGCATTTACTGTAAGAGATGAAAACGAGGCGAAGTATCTATGCAATCATAACCGAGAATGCAAAGCTTTTGTAATGACGTCACAAGAAACGTGGACAGGTTAGTATGATCTCTTATACAGTAGGACAGCCAAAACGCGAGATCAAAGGATGCCGACAAAATTATTAAACACTGGGACTTTGCAGCGCTGAACTGCGCACTCTTGGGGTCGAAGATGATGTTGTTTCCCGCGATATTTTAAAATATTTTCTTTAATCAATAAAAATAATTCTGTTTATCGCCCTGAATTTCTAAAGTTATCACATTAAAGTTCAGAAAATACTCTTTCAAATCCATATTTTCTTTACAAATATTATTCAGTTATAATTGTACAATCTTCATCCAAAGTTTTTGTTGAAAAATTACGACTTGAAACTAAAAAGTTTGTTTACATTTTTGTTCTCTGAATAGAAAAATATCCAACGCTCTACATTATTCAACATTATTCTAATTCACCAGAGCAAACTTTGATTTATAAAAGCCGCCTATTTCCAGATATGGTCACCCTCCATGAAAGCATGAAATTAACCATAAATAACCATAACATAAGCCTTCGATTATATACATGTTACGGCCATTTTTACCTGTCTTTGAAAGGCAAACGCGTATTTCAGTTTCAGTTTCATTTATTTCATCATATAAAGTCAAACACAAAGCATGTAAGTATAAAAGCTCGCAAAAAGATAGGGCCACCCTACAATGTATAATAAGTTACTTAATAATTACGGTGAAAGTGCGAAGACAAGGACAAAATATGAGAGACATCATCTACAGGGT
>JXSR01S026825.1:2810-16776 GCA_000969725.1 Ophiothrix spiculata | reverse complement strand
ATTAACCATCTTTACATTATGGATACAAAAGGGTTCAAAGATTTCATTTCCACAAAAAACTCAAAATTGACCTTCCCATCATATTTTGGTATAGTTCAACTTTACCGGCCTCTAGCGCAAAATGGAAGTTGCCGACAACTGGTCCCTTTTGCCGCGACGGTACACATATATAGTTCCAATGTATTTTCTAATAATAACGAAGGCTTAGTGATGAAAAATCAATACACCATAACATTTTCTTTGATGTTAAATGTTTTGTGATTTTCAACACCAAGCATCCGTTATAGATTAGGAGATGCATTGGAATTAATGTAATAACAAAGACTTGTTGCACCAAATGTTTGATAGCTCAAAAGAACTATGTTTTGACCCATTTTATTGTTGGCACAATTACCACCTCATCTTACATGTCTTGAACGACAGCAAGTTGACACATTGTTCAATCTTATACATGTCATTTACAGTAAGTACATTATAGGAGCAGTATGGCTTCTCTAGTGAGAATTTGATATGATTCTTACTGGCCACTTTTGAATCTTAATAAGCTTAATAAGACCGCTGCGGCCTGGGTTCGTATTAATATTATGTTTGCTTCAAATATTTTAAACTTATATCTTTATCATCATTGTTGACAATGAAAAACATACTTAACGAAAAAGCTATGGAATTTTACCACTAGCAATATTTTCGGTTTTATTTAATCTTGAATTTTTGGGAGGACGGGTTGGCGCAGCGTTTCTAACCTCGCCTTTCACCGCTGCGGCCTGGGTTCGATTCCCGGTCGGACCTAGGTTGCACGTGAATTTGGTTGTCGATCCATACTCATCCTCGTAGGTTTTCTTCGAGCACTTCGGTTTCCTCCTGCATCTAAAATCAAACATTCTTTCCAATATTCTGTCTTTCACACACCGGAGGCGTCCCTTGAATTTAATGCATTTGCACTATTGGGATTAGCCTGGCTTTCAGGCGAATGTTATAAATAAAATAAATAAATAAAAAACTAAATTCGGGAAATTCGTTAAAAAAGACCGAGAAATATAACAGAAAACCCCTATCATCTAACCCTTTATCGGCCTGAAAGGATAAGTGGAAATGTGAGACGTAAGTAAGAAAAGTATGTCAACTAATGGACATCTGAGAATATCACCCATCGCATTTAAAGCTTATCTGATCCTGGCGTATTACCATAATTACCGTGTCATACTAGATAGCAATAGGTCATTTTTGAGTAGTATATTTAAAATCAGGTGTTTCGGTTATTCTTTTTAGATTAAGTAGGTGCCCTGGAGATGACAGTGATATAAGCCGTAGGTATTTTTGTCTCAGGATATATACAATATAGAGAGTACATATATCAGCTTACAACATTGAAAATATCGATCCGTTTGATAGATATTGCAAGGAACTTTTAAAATGATTTCAGTTAAAAGTATTGTCCTATGTATTTATTTAGGAGACAAGAACAACTGTTTCCAAATGCACCTGACTTAAATCGTTTCAATTACGGAGCTAAGTTTAAGCAACCTTCTTTTTCGTTTTTATTTCAATCGACAAAGAGTATTACGTTGCGATAATTGCTTCTACCCATAAGAAATTAAACCAAATCAAAGAAAACTGGCGGAAAAGGTATTATTGTTGGTGCACTCTTAAGGGCCCTGTCAACCCTTCGTTTTCTGAAATATTTTATGCTCTGTAACTCAGCAATGGATGATTAAATCCAAGAAAAAGTATATCTCTCTAGAAGCGGATTTGCATACGGAACATGATGGTGAGGTCATTTTTGGACCAAAATGTGTCATTTTGGCCCTAGGTCCAAAAATCATGTTTTTTGGCCCAAAATTTTACGGGAAAGCTAACTAAATTTTGCTTTGGTGAAATTTCGAACCGTTTAACTTTCTAGAATCTAGGAAAAAAAATCTAGGAACGCTTTTTTCAAATTTTTGATTTGTTTCTTAGTTTTTGAGATATTGTCAAAAATTGGTCCAAAAATGTCAAAAATCCCACTGCTGCCACAAATTTTGGTGTCAGCAGTGGGATTTTGACCTGTTTTTGACAATATTTCAAAAATGAAGAACAAAATCAAAAATTTGAAAAAAGCATTCCTGGATATTGCTTTCTAAATTCTAAAAAGTAAAACAGTTCAACATTTTACCAAAGCAAAGTGTAGTTAGCTTTCCCGTAAATTTTGGGGCCAAAAACATGATTTTTGGACCTTTTTGGGACCTTAGGGCCAATATTTCACATTTGGGTCCAAAAATGACCTGACCAGCGTGTTCAGTATGCAAATTCACTTCTAGAAATGTATACTTTTATATGGATTTAATTATTTGTTGCTGAGTAACAGAGCAAAAACCACTTTCTGAAAATGAAGGTTTGACATGGCCCTTAAGGACGCCTGGTATTTCTTTATTCCATTCCTTAAGCTGAATTCAGACTCGACGCAAACGCAAACGCACTGATCATGTGTAGACAGAAGTTATGAGTAGTTCCGATGGATCGATATTTCAAAACGCATCTCCACTTGCGTCAACGCAAATCGAGTTTAGAAAAGCTGAACATTCCGTTATGTTTTCTTGTTCGGCTGCCGCAGTTCGTTTGCGTTTTGATTGTGAATTCGTTTGCGGTGCCATTTGCGGTGAAACTTTTTGGAAATTATTAGAAACGCAACGCACTGCTTTGTAAGTGTAAATTCAGGTTTACTCCGACACGGCATTAAAGAAAAGTTCCATGTAATTGTTGGGCAATTTTTCATACGGAACAAATATAACCATTATAATGACAATACAAATGTGTGTATTGCATTTCTTTTTTATCTTATTGTTTTCAAAAAGTAAAATCTTATCAACATTTGAATAAAATGACAGAAACTTGCAGAATTCACTTTTTTGGTGTAATATTTTCACTTTGTTCATGGTTGAAAGGTTTTAGGTTCCATAACACTTCTAATGAAGCTAATTAGCATAATTTCATTCATAATTTGCAAAATTTACTGTTTTTCGTCGTTTTTGGCATTTTACGTAAAACGCGCTTTTCAGGACTCGGAAACCGTTCATCCGATTTACATAAAACTTGGTTAGAATATTTTTTATAATAGGCAGATCTTACTTATTATGAAGAGAAAAGTTTTAAAAAGTCCCTTATTTTTTTTTTCGTGAGACAGGTTTTCGTATATTTCTTCCCGATATGCGTAGTTTTTAAAATTACGCATCTCTGGTACGCGCTGTACTGGCTGTATCAAAATTCTTTGTACCCAGGTGTGTTTTATTTTCAAAAAAATATTAAAAATAAAAATAATTAATTAATTTCAAAGTTTTTGTTATAAGTGAGTAGCAGGATATCCCAGCTTTATAATCTGAAAGTTTGAAGGCAATTGAAGAGTTATAGTATTTTTTGGATGATTACAGTTTTATACAAATACGATACACACTAACCTTTGTCTATCGATGCAAGTTCCTGTCACATGGTGTCCAAAAAGGGTGGTTAATGTTCCCGTATATCTTCGATACTTACAACCATAAAGTAGGCTTATTTGGTACCATAGTATAGCTAAGGGTCTATTCTATCCATTCATGACAAAATAATAACACTCGATCAAGATGTTACGTATTTATGAAACCATAAATCTGAAAATTGCGATTTTTCGAAAAAATGCGAAGAACAAAAATGTTGCTATTAAAGCTCTAAATGTCAGAGTTTCATGGGTGTTTTTGCTTTTAATAACTGTGATAAAACTTTTTAATATTTCTTGTAACTTCAAGTTATATTTTTCTTCAAGTGCATTTTTATATTTTCAAAAATACAAATTGAAAATATCCGTAGTGAAAACCACTAACCCGCCCACACCTGAACATTGTTGAAGTATCCTCCAATTTTTTTCATCAGAATGACTGCAATGGATTAATTTATAATTGCTAAAATGCACAGGGTCAGTTGTTTTTGCATTTTTAATGCAGCAGAAAAATAATCCAAAGGTATGATGTATCCGTCAGGAGGGTTAAATCAATTCAATGCTCAAACACACGCATTTCGTCAAAAACACTATCTTTCTTTAGAAGCATGTAACTTTTGAATGCAACATGCTATTGCCATGAAATAAAATTCTTATACAAGGTAAAACTACACAAAAATTGAATATTTAAATATTTTTATCAAATATTTTTATCAAAATTTATTCTCATCATTGTGAAAAATATTCCGTAATGTAACTTTTGAATGCAACATGCTATTGCCATGAAATAAAATTCTTATACAAGGTAAAACTACACAAAAATTGAATATTTAAATATTTTTATTAAAATTTATTCCCATCATTGTGAACAATATTCCGCAAAGTATACACGATCAGGGTACAAAGAATTTTGATACACCTTGTATAAAAAACATTCAATTTGTTTCTTTTCATAATATTTTTCATAATATTTAAAAATATATATGTACAAAAGAGGAAGTTCAAAATCACTTCCGAACATATCGATAAACTGCGCTCAGTGATATCTTTTAAACATCCAATATGGCCGCCGTTGCCATGGCAATGGATGAAGCGACATACGTACAAATGTAATAAAATGAATACTACACTTAATATAATCATCTCACCAAAATTTTGTGGGTCCACTGCCTCCTTTTAAAAACCATTTGTCGTAAAACAAAAATAATGTATCTGCTCTCTTATGGTATATAAAGTAAACCTAAGAGTGTTCTTCCGTTCTGCACAAAACAATAAAAAAACAACTTATTTTATATTTTAGATCCGACTACCCATTCATAGTTTATTTTGTTCATTTGTTTACAATGTAATAGAACTCGAAATATATTGCGCTACGCGGTATCAATCTGCTTCTAGTATAAAAAAAAAAGATTTTAAAGTATTCAACTTTTTCATATAAAAGAATCTTTACTTTATTACCGATTATTAATTAGGAATTAAATATTTTGGATTAGAAACGATTTATATGCGTAGCAAGTATTTTAGTTTGACTCGTCAAAAGGTAACTTCTCATATCTGTTGCTTGTCCATTCAACACAAATTCTGTAAATTAAATCCGCAGCGATTCCTTTAGGTTATCAATGTAATATGTATGACTTCCCTTAGATGTGTTGATAGTTCTTGAATTATTGATTGAGTAAGAAATAGGACGGCTCAGATAACAGTTCAGGAGTTATAATTCCTAAGGCAGGATCCGAAGTATTGGCTTTCACCAGATTTACTATTTCTTAACAAAAAGACAACAATATTCTTTCACAAACATATAGTCGTACATCTAGTCGTGCATACGTTAAGATTTAATACTTAAAATATCCCGAAGCATGCAAACATCAGATACATTGATTTTTTTTTTCAAATTAGCCCTTCAAGACAATAATATTAAATTATCTGTCACTCATAATCAGATCATTGTTTTTATGAACAAGCTTTGGGAGTCAAACTTGTTATCAAACTATTGCAGGTTTCAGAACACAATTGTGGATGTTGATCCATTAGATCTTGTTTTATTCAACTATTCGGGCAAAAACTTTCCGATTACCTTAAAAACACTAAAGTTAAAAATGCTCTGATGGGGTAAACCTTTGTAGCACATACTTCGCACAGTAGTTTTATTTGATATACGGGCGTATCTTAACGAAACAATTTAGAATTTTAATTATTCTAACAAGTTAACAGATATGAGGAAAAAAGTATAAAACTCTTATCTATTAATTTAATAGATGCATGCTTCCCATCGAAAGACAAAAAAGAATCAAAATCACCAATATCATTTTAAAATCCCAAATTGATAATGATTTCGTCCTTCAAGCACTCAGCATTTGAGACTGGTTGAAAATTCTAACAGATGAAATATTTTGTGAAAGCAAGAATGTTCCACGTGACGTGATGCAACATAAACAAAGAAATAATATAAAGTTTTTTCTTACATATAATTTTGTAAGCATATTGTGATAATCGTGTAAATTGTTTGGTTGACCTTTATTCTTTTCTTAATGTAAGCACCGATTGAACGACTTAAAGAGAGATTTTACACATACCGGAACTCTTGTCGTCTAAACCTCTACTTGAAATAATGTCGGTATCGACTTATGAAAATATAAACCGAAAAACCAACAGTATAATAACAAAGTCTCCGCTTGCTGATTTTGATAAGTGTGTAAGATGATCCTGAGAGTGCAAAGAAATGTTATAAAGTTGCATAAGGATGTAAAATAATGTAAGAAACCGAGGGAATTATCAGACTTGAATTCAATGTAGTAACAAATGATAATAACAAAACAGATAATATACACACATTTCCAAATAAAAGCGCAACAATTTTGTGGATTTTTTTTCTTCTGAGAATTAATAGAATGCGATTGGCTTAGACCATAATATTGTCTCTGAATAGTATAAGACCTTTGCTTTAAAAATACGATTCTCTTTTTTTTAATTGAAGCACCAAAGTACCACACAAGTTAAAGCTTCCAAATTCATTCGCCTACTACATACCTCAAATGTCACAGTTGAGCCCCAGCCACGAGTTAACATAAATTCTTAAATATATTTGTTAATGGAGCATGGTCCGATTGCTTCAACCTTTTTCAAAAATTTTGAGATTTAATACCAATTATTGGTCATATTTTCCGCATGACCCATGTGAAATTTCACGGCTCAGCTATGTACCGTTTTGGTGATATGTGTGAAAATGTATCTAATTATTGTAACCATAATTTATACAGTAACGTATAGGTGGCTTTGTAATACAAGATTGCCCATAAAATCAAAACGGTTTGACTGATTCACCTGAAATTTGAAACTTACACTACTTTAGTGGTCATCTTTCATATGACATTGAAAACTAAATTTTGAAAAATCGGACCAAGCTCCTTGATAGAATGCAATTGGCTTAGACCATAATTGTCTATGAATTGTATTCTGTGTAGTTAGGACCTTTGCTTTAAAAATCCGATTTTTTTAAATTCTAGTACCAAAGTACCAAACAAGTTAAAGCTATCAAATGTCTTCGCCTACAACATATCTCAAACATCACAAATGAGCCCCAGGCATGAGTTACATAAATAGTATGCGAAAGACCAATAACGTTTTGACATATTTTTAAATATTATTTAAAGTGCATTTGAATTAATGTAATACCGTAGACTTGTGGAAATAAATATTTGGTAGTGAAAAACTGTAGATACGGTCATACTGTATTTTAAATAAGCATTTTACAAATATCAAATAATTTGCAGTGTTCTTTTAGCAAACGTATAGAGCGCTTGCACGAGGTCAATGGGAAATCAATTTAAAGTTACCGGATTGGGAAACTTAACAGTTTTGGTAATATAAGGTAAGTTCGGGTAAAAACAATTAAACTGTAACAGTCACAAAGAGAATATTGTAATCATTACCTAAAAACGAGCTTGCCGTACAAAGAAACACAAACAAACAAACAATAAAATACAATAATAATGTAAACCGACTGAAATGCTCTATGCGTTCAAACGTTTGAGGCAATAGATTATCACTCTATAAGTATGATAGGCATTGGACAAACAACACCGATATCATTTTATCAAGCAACGCAAAAATAGATAAAAAATTTCCAAAACTGGGTTAGAAGTAACCTCTCGTACTTGTTTTCTCGTCATGTCTGGAGAGGATGTGACAGCTGACCAACACATCCGACGCGTACAGGGTAATTCTAAGTAATCACTACTCGCAAAAAATAAAAAATAAAAATATATTACAATTTCTAAAACGGAAAGATACTTCGACCTTTAATGTAAATGTAATTAATTTACTCGAACAGATATTTGACGTAAATGAACATGTCGGCAAAACTCGTCTCTAGTTGTAACCCGGTACAACTGATTAAGATATCAATTGACTGTCAAATAAATGTTTATGCTTCCATGGCTCATATTTGGTAATATCAAAGAGAACGCTATTGACATTTATTGTTGCATCAAACTTTCAATACACGTGAAACAAATAATACATTCATTTAATTTCTTTTTCTTTTTCTTCCACTTAAAGTCTCTGCCAAAATTTCTCTGATAAAATCTGTCACGTGACCACCAATTGCAGGGTACGATTGCGTTCGTTAACAATTGGCCCTGCACTCTGGATGTTTATTTGCATCGTCTGAAGAATTGTGATGCTGACTTTAGGTTAGGCCAAAAATATAAATTGTTTGTTTGCCCTCCATTTGAAAAATTAAGACTTTTGGGTCGGTCGGTCGGTAGATCTTTCTTTTTTTTTTACTCTTCACATATATTTTAAAGAATGATGTCATTCCGTGGATTTTATCGTGAACCAATCAATGCAGGGCTTAATTAAAGATTGTGGGCCATTATTAGAGGAAATATGCATTTTATTCTACTAAATGTGACTTTATACTGCTAAATTTTACGTTTTCCATCAAAAATATTGAGTTTTCGTATTTTACATGTTTGAAGAAAAAAGAAATACCCGACCCAAATTTTTGGCATTTTAGGGTCGGTCGCGGAGGGCAAACAAACATATTTTTCTTAGGCCTTATGCTACCACCGTCAAAAATATCTGTCCTCCTACGATGCTACCGATTTATGTTTGGATATTTGCAACCGTGATAAGGAACGTTAGAGACCAACAATAACTTCCTGATTTCAAAATCGTTGTCTTTCTTGGAACAAGTAACCGCCTTAATCATCACATGAGACCGCCTTGGTTTGATTTCAATTCTTAATTTTACCATAACGTGTTTCTACATAAATTTTCAAAGTAGAAATGGATACAAACATCCATTAGATTTATTTTCTTGCACGCTTTATAAATATGACATTTTGGTGCAAATTATCAAACGCGGACCGCTTTCATCCAGAGCAAGAATCGATTCAAACACTTAAATTTGAATTTGTGTAAATTTGGAAAATTGTGAAATATCTTGTTTTACCTGATTCAAATAACAAGAAAGTTAACTTGCACTTTTTATGAGAGATGGATAGACATGGGTAAATTTACTCGTACACTAAAATAACAACATAACGTTTTTCATCTTGAATACCACAAAAATAGGGTTTTTTTAGACGATCGATTTGTGTGCATGACGTATCACTTGATCTTTTAATATAATTGTAAATTGAAAAATATCGTCAATAAATGGGCAAATTTCTGTCTCCAGTCAATTGTGGAGAAAAGGGAGGTTATTTTTTATTAGGTGGTTTTTTTTAACTTTCAGCTGCTACAATTTTAGATCTGTAATAAATGTCACCAATCTTTTGCTACAGAAATTAAAAATGATAGTGACCATTTATGAAATATTAAAAGTTCTATCATGTTCACGTTCGCGTTCAAGGACAGGTCTCATGTTCGGTAACAAATACTCAGTTTTAGGACATTGGTTGCAAACTACACTGTAAAAGAAGTTGTGTTTAAAGGGAACATGGTTAACAGGTTGGGTTAAATTTTGCACAATGTTGGGTAAAATTTAACACAATGTTGGGTAAAACGTGCACCATTACCCAACATTTTGTCAAATGTTATCCAACATTGTGCAAAATTTAACCCAACCTGTTAACCATGTTCCCTTTTTAACACAACTTTTTTAAGAGTGTAGATTCGGTCTATTTTAGTCCTGTATCAGAACAGTTCAAGTTTGTGATACTCATTTTCTATAACTGTCAATGCAATATTTATCATCAGTGTGTAATAATTCCGAAACTGTTCTCGGTTTCTTTACAACAAAGCGCACTCATATGAACGCCCATGATCTTAAACTACAATATTTTAAACTGCTTTTAATTGAATTTCAAAAACACTAGTGTTAAAAATACTTTACATCATTTAAGTTTAGAACATCCTTCAACATGTTCAACTTTATCATTACAACTCGTATCCATGTATGATATTTACCTCTAGGAAATGATATGAGACAAATGTTACCTGTTACCAGAGAATAAACACATGCCGTGATTATCGCATTCGATTTGACGGTTGATTTAAGGTGTAGATACCTCTTAGAACGTGCCTATAAATATTCCTCAATATCATGAGGCACCAAGAAACAACACACAAATTACCCAATCTTGTAATGCAGAATGTTTTTTCTGTTTGAACTTAATAAATGGCTTCCTTTTGAAGCGTCTCTGCACACTCTTATGTCTTGACATTTCTTGTAACATTTACATGAAATCTTCGTTGACCTCAATTTTGACATTTGCCTTTGCAAAACAAACAAAAAACAAAATCACCACAATTTTGATGTTAACAAATGTCATTAATCCGCATTTGAACATTTTACATGAAATTAAAGTAACAATTGCAGATTAAGGTGTGACACACACTCAACAAGTGAAAATGGTATCGATATTTTGTTGATTTCGATCAAATGTATGATAAAGGACGAATAATGTTGGATCTAAAAATGGTTATGGCTATATGTGACCGTCCATCCTAAACCAGCCATAAATGCAGCCTCTTGCCATTATCACTTTTTTAAACATTTGCAAAGACCATGTTACTGGTATAAGGATTAAAATGACACGTCAATGAAGTTCACTCGATTTCTAAAAGTAAATTTATGGTCCGTCAAATATTGTCAGGGAGTAAAATGTATAACTGAGATAAACGCGTTCAAAGATCAGTTCATTGCCCTCAAAATAAACAGATATATTTCATATTTCCGATCATTTTCTTGAAATGAAACTTTGCTGGTGTTTTGAAGAAAGCACAAAGGTTGTGAATCTATCAAAGAATCTAATTTCTGCAAATCACGACCTTGACATGTGTTCATTTGAGATGGAGGTCAGTCACATATTAGCACTGCAGTTTCAACAAGATGTAGGAATGTCAAGATTTTGCATACTTAAACTCAGCAAACCATCCGATTGTTGGCATACATATTGGGTATAGAATCTCTAAATTCGCCTTTTCTATTGATTTCATTTACAGGAACATTTATAAAATGGTGTTGACAGCTTTCTTCAAAAAATAATTTACACACTGCAATATTCTGAGTAGAAGGTTTAAAAATCGTGTTTCTTTTTAGATAAATTGAATTCATCATAAATGGTTATGATGAAATAAATGTGACCATTCATCACAAACCCGCCGTAAATGCAGCCTCTTTTCAGTTTCATTTTTTTTTAAATATTTGCAAAAGACCATGTAATAGGGAATAAAATGATGCTTTCAAAGATCAGCAAGCTACATTTTTTGTTGATTGTCCTCAGCACATACGCATATGTTTCATATATCCGATCACCTTATTGAAATGAAACTTTACAGATGTTTTGAAGTAAGCATAAGAATCGCAAATCTGTTTGCAAATCAGTTTCGTTAAATTACGATCTTGGTTTGTATTTTCACATGTAGCGCAAACGTGATGAGATGATTCAGTAATTTAATATTAGGTAATGATTAATTATCAAAAAGGTTTAGATAGCTTTGTACTTTGTAAACCATTTTGACAGTTTTAAAGAAGCATGTGTTGAGTCAGCTTTGTCTGGAAGGACACAACGTGTGTGTACAGAAGGATCATTTTCAATTACACAGAATCTTCAATATGGTGTGCCTCAGGGGTCCGTTCTCGGACCTCTGTTGTTTTTGATTTACACACTTCCTATTGGTAATATAATCCGCCAATACGGACTTACGCTGACGACACTCAGATATATGTATCGGTATGCCCAACAACAATAATCGGTGTTGAGACAGCTATCAACAATCTTGAAAAGTGTATCTGTGAGGTTCAATCTTGGATGTCTCCTAACTTTTTGAAATTGAACGCTGAAAAGACTGAAGTTATTGCATTTGGTTTTAGAGCCCAGCTAGCCAAATTCAGTCTTCCTTCAATACGGATTGCTAGTGTGGATGTTCCCATAGGGTCTGATCCAGTCAAAAATCTTGGCGTCATTTTTGACCCAGCCATGAAAATGAGTGCTCAGGTTGCCAACATTTCTAAAGTTGCTAACTTCCAACTTGTAAACATAGGCCGTGCTAGAAAGATGCTTACCACAGAGGCTGCAAAACTTGCTATCCACACATTAGTCACTTCGAGATTGGACTATTGTAATAGTCTACTTGTGGGTATCAGTAGCACTCTCTTGAACCGTCTTCAGAATATTCAACACACTTCTGCTCGTCTTGTCACCAGGAAACGCAAATATGACTCTATCACACCGGAACTAATTTCACTCCACTGGCTCCCTTTCAAGGAACGCATTGATTTCAAGATTCTTGTCACAGTTTACAAATCTGTTCATTCACAAACTCCAGACTATATCTCCAGCATGCTTGAACTAAAGATTCCACAACGTCGCCTTCGCTCTACATTAACATGATTAACATATCCAAAGTTCATTGAACATAGAACAATTACTTAATTCGCTGACAGATCATTCTCTTGTTATGCTTCAAAGCTATGGAACACACTACCTGATTTCATCAAGGGATGCAAGACTATTGAAACTTAAAAAAAAAAAAAACTGAAAACATGCCAATTTTTTACCCAGTAATTTTTGAAACGGAGTCTTAGTCTATAAATAGCACAGTTAGCTGTCAGAAGGCATTAAGTGTTGCTCCCGATTAACCTTGCGGTTAACCCATGATGTAAAATCCATTACAGATCTATCGATATGTTGTGACCGAATATTCAACTTTCACTACTTTCAATGTGTTCTTGTTTT
Source organism: Ophiothrix spiculata (assembly GCA_000969725.1). Taxonomy (NCBI): domain Eukaryota; kingdom Metazoa; phylum Echinodermata; class Ophiuroidea; order Amphilepidida; family Ophiotrichidae; genus Ophiothrix; species Ophiothrix spiculata. The sequence goes on along the minus strand of JXSR01S026825.1, from coordinate 4,137 downwards.
GATTTTCCACACAAGGGTTTTGAGTCGAGATGTACATCAAATCTTTTGGTAAATAACTTTACTAAAAAGTAATAGGCCTAATGATAACAATAAAAGAAATTTTAGATGTTTGGTGAATTAATTATCTCATTTCAGAATATACTTTTCTTGATTTTACTGAAAAAAAAAACACTTTCAGTGATGCTTGTTATATAGGTACAATGTCAAGTTTTATGTAGTGAGTTAATTCTTAGCTCGGGAACCATAACATGATAACGAAGTAAATTAGCGAAATAAAATAAACTCGTAATCTTTTGCATCTTTTGGTATTCCTTTGAAATTTAAGATTAGTTTTGGATTTGGGTCAGATTCAAGAGTGTATATTTTTGCCATTTCTGAAGGTTTTCATCAAGTTTAAATGTAACATTCTTTGATCAAAGCTGATCAAGTACCTTCAAGAAGAGGCCTGTATTTTTTATGTATTTTAAATTCGGTTGTATTAAGATTGATTTTTCTGCCTTTCGTACACCACGTTGTATAAGGACCTTTCTGCATTTATTCGAGCTAATTCACGAGATACATATAGAGATAAAGGGTATGCCATTTTTTTATACTAATTAGGCTAATATATTACCGAAAAATACCTTGTATTTACTTGACCTTCTTGTAAGGACTCAAAAAGAAGTACAAAAACCAGTATATTTTGCATACGCTATATTCATTAAAGGGACTAGCATAGATTCTTCCCACCAATTTTTGACCTACATAATTTTATTTCAATTGAACATGTTTATAGTAATATAACCTACCAGTAGTGTTCCATGAATTTTAGGAATATTGGAGAATATTGCAATTCTTTACCAACTTTAATTTTTGTCGCCGGCGGCAAAAAATTGTGTGAAAACAGTGTTTTTAGTTTCAAATCTTAAAAAGATCTTGTTTCTACACTTGTGATGGTTAAACCAATTATTTTTGATGAAACTGTTTCTCTTTTAATATGTATTTAATTATCTCCGAGAAGTTTTGTTTGATCTGCTATCCGGTAAATCCATCTGAAGTACAAATTTACGATTTAGAAAACACTGGATATAGTCACACGTACACCATCACCATAGAATGTTATATTTCAAATTGATTCTCTCTCATTTTTCTCAAGTTTTTAATTCTAAGTGGAATCTAGGCTAGTCCCTTTAACTTCATTGTGCCTAGTGGCATAGCCAGACTTTTTGGTGGGAGGGGGGGCAAAGACATTTCTTCTCGATTTGTTTCCAATTTTCCCCCGGCGTTTGCACATTACTTCCCAATTTTTCCCAGCAACAAATCCATTTTCGTACACACAAAATAAATT
>JXSR01S026821.1:10364-20938 GCA_000969725.1 Ophiothrix spiculata | reverse complement strand
GTTTTAATACTGGAACTAACAACACCATCAACATTTTTCATACTAGACACTTGGACGTTTGCGTAACATTTGTTAAGGTTCCAAATAAAAACTTTAACCTATAGATAAAATAAAATATGAACTAATGTCATCTTTATTTCTAAAACATGTATGTGCACAAGTACAGTGCATTTATGGTTATTCTGTTGGATGCAATGATCTCATCAACCGTTTTCTTTATTTAGCGTAAATGTGTCTTTCAACTCTATTGTAAGAAAATATCCATAAATCAGAGCAGAAACATTAAATGTTTTGGAACTATTGGTTCTCTCCATAGATTTCACACAGTAAGTTTCACTCCAGTAACAGTGAACTAGTACGCAAAAGTCAACATTTGCACCCGTCAGAATATAAAACTAGCAAAACAATAACAAGGTAGCTTAAAAGTGTACAAAGGTATTTAAAGGGGCAATTCATGATCCACTTTTCCGCAAATAGTTCGAAAGATTTCAACCAGCGTTTCCATCTTGGCCCGACTGTCGAAGGCTGCGAATGACAATCGAATCTCGCCAATTTGTCGCTATCGTTTTTTTCCATATTTAACCAGTTAAAGTAGGTTTCGTGCCGGAAAATCTTGAAATCCAACGCTCTATGTATCCGTCGTCGCCATTGTCGGATCCACTTAATACACACATAAATTAGTGAATCATAATCCTGAATTTAATCAAGAGAAGACTCGTCAAATGCTTGTTGTGCTTCTACGCCATATTGGATTTATTTCCATGGTAACGTCCCATAATGCAAAGCGTAATACATGTGTACGGAAGTCGTCAAGCGACATTCGCTATATTGTCAAAACACTACACCTAGGATTATAGTATTTTTAATAATTAAATTTCTCCATTCGCGGGGTTTTTGGAGAATGACGCTTGTTGCTACGGAGGTTTGCTCGGGTTAAACGATGCAGTACGCAGGGAAATTTAATTAATGGAAACACTATAGGTCAGGACAAGTCAAGTTATGGGCGATTTTGTGTCGCAAAAATACAAAATGATAATTATGAAATATATTTCATTTTGAAGAGCTAATGCTGCTTTCATTATAAAATTCATACTTGTCGCTTTGCAGCTTTGTAGCTCTGTCGCTTGCTTCCTTTCACACATTTGTAGCTGCCTTTGTTTTGCAGTTTTGTCGCTTTTCAGATTTGCTGCTTCATGTCGCTCTGAAAGTTGAATTCATTTCAACTCAAAAATTCTTGTCGTGCGACAAAATTTTGCCGATATCAATTATCTCAGCGACATGTAGCTTTGCCGCTACGACAACCGGAAGCGGCAAGTTTTTGCAAAAAATATACGTCACGCAGCGACAAAGCTGCAAAACTACACGAATATGACAGCAGCATTAGAAAGAAATCTAACAAGCCATAGTTATGCTCTTTTAGACTTGTGGTTGCAGAGATGCATCAATTTTGTGTCGCATCAATTTTTTGCTGGAATTTTTGGGCCCTACATATGAACAATAAAAAACTGTGCATGAAGAGGGTGATTAAGACAAGTCAAATTTCATGAAAAATAAGGCTTTCAGTCAAAATTTAATTGGAACCAAGAAAATACTGTAGATTAAGAACATTAAAAATGATTTCTTTTTGAAGATTTAATGATATAGTTTTACATAATGAATCTGAGGGGGACATTTTGCTCAATCTGGGTCCAAAGTGCACCACCATTGGTGATGTTTTTGAAAGGAACTTATTAGTAATAGTAGGGAAAATTTTCTGATATTTCATCCCATAGGATTCCATGAGATTATTGTGACGTAGTGTTAAAAAAAACCTGTTTTGCCAATTTTCAACAAAGTTTTTAATTGTAATTGTTTATTGAACTAATATTCACATTTCTTGACAAATTTGACAATGTACAAAAAGTGCCTAAATGTCCACCAAAAGAACACCCAAAGCACCAAAATACGTACATGTAAGTCGTTTTTGAATAAAATACTGCACAAAATGCTTGCAAAAGTGCTAAAACCTTTTTTTTTCTTTTTTTTTCTTTTGCTTGTCACTTTGTCAAAACCACTAAAATTAGTTTAGGGTGGACTAAAACAAAAATATTTCCATCAAAAGGTCCACATTTTGAAAATCTGCACCCCCCTTGAAAAAATACTGGCTACTGGCCTGACACCAATGTGTACTACACTGGAATCTGTCAAATCAGCCAAGTACCTAGACTACAGGCATCAACATGGTCAATGTCATTGATTCAAAGCTCTCGTTTAATGAGCATGTTGATTCTACAGCTAAGATACGCCGATGAAATCAGCGGCATCCTCAAGGGAGGGACGAGCTGGAGTTGGAACTATACTGCTAAGTTACTAAGAAAGCCAACTCCATCAAGCAGAAAAATGCCAGGGCTTTTTTGTCTAGGAACTTGCGAGGTTGCAGTCAAAAAATTAAAGAAACTGCATACACTACTTTTGTCAGACCTATTATAGAGTATGCCGTAAGCATGGTCGATAATTCGATATATCGAAATATATCGATTTTTTTAAAACATCGATATTGCCGATATTGGATTTCAAGGTTTATCGATATATCGTACTTGTCGATATTTTGAAAATAACATCGATAAATCGGGTGTACGATATTTCCACAGCTAATGATATATCGTACCCGTCGATGTTTTGAACATAATATCGTATAATCGGGCGAATGATGTCTACAAATCTAGCTATAACTATCGATAAATGTAAGTATAACTCACTCAGATAGCTCATTGTTAACTTAGCTCATGTTAATTATTTCACTCATATGAACAATATCTTTAAATAGTTCAAAATATCAACTTTTATGAAGGTTATAAGTGTAAAAATAAATGTCAATAACGTAGTCTTGAATCTTGAATGCGTGCGTGTAACTTATCGGTCTTCACGTATCAGGGAAATATGTTCAACTAGCAGCGATGTTTTATGCCCGTGCGCATTATTGCAACTTCGATATAGTAATATTTCTTGGCACATAAACACTAGTCAGTTAAAAAACTGTCATAAATTAATGATGATATCCTTTATTTTTAAAATATTATTCAGTTTTAGATGTTATATCCGAGTTATAAAATGATAACATGTCGCGCCAACACTGTAATCCATCGATGCACATAATATTTTACAATGAATAGAGGGACATTGTTTGCTCGCGATCGTGCCGATTATAAACAAATGTCGCGCCAACACTGTAATACATCGATGCACATGTTTTTACAATGACTAGAGGGACATTGTTTGCTCGCGATCGCGCCGATTATTAACAAAGCCGTCTCGGGGAAAACCACCTGAAAATGGACCGTGAAAAGCTGAATTTAACTGAAAATAAACTCTAAAAACATTGTTGCTTTTGCTTTATTTAAATATATTTTTATATCCTTTGTCCATTTATTTCGATCTCAGTGGTTCCTTTTAAGATCAGTAACAGAAATGGTATCAGCTTTCCTCTGCGCCCATCTCAGCTAAAACAACAACTAAAAACGATCTTAGTAACAAACATAAGTTTAAGATATTGTTTTAAGAAATAAAAACGTTTTATTAAAAAGAATGTTTATTACTCTTATTTACTGTTTTCCATTTGGGAATAATTACTGCCTTACAAGATGTTTAACTTCAACGTAGTTGATTTTATTCAGCTTCCCGGCCGCCTTTCGTCGTCCGGTACTATCTGCATGTAAACATGACGTAATCGTCAGGTCGAAGTTCAATTTCATTCATAAAATGGTCAGTCACGTGATGATACGATGACGTATGCATTCACTGTAAAAGTAAGCCATCGCCGTCTCAAAGCATGATTTCGGCAATATTTTTCATCATGATCTTCACATGGTATGTATTTGTGTATGTGAGATCAAGAATTAATATGCTTCTTTTTCATAAAAATGTTTAATTTTCAATGATATTTTGAAAAGAAACGGCGATATATTTGATCAAACAGGGGTATGAGGAATTCTGCAACCAAACTGTGCTACGTAATTACAACACGGAAGTTAGGGTCGCCACTCGCCAGTGTTCGTTCGTTACGTATTGTAATTTATTCGGTTGGCGAGCTGAGAGAAAACATCGATATATCGGTAATTGATTGCCGATATATCGATATCGGAAAATGGTCAATATCGACCAAACTTAGTATGCCGCCTCCACATGGGACCCACAATCCACATACTAGTCGCAACATCAATAGAATTGTCAATTGAGCAGGTACAACGTAACACTGCACAATTTGTACTAGGGGATTACGATAGAACCAGCAGTGTGACTTCAATGATCCAGACACTTAACTGGCCTTCACTGCAAGAGCGTTGTCATCTCAGCCACATTTCTATGTTCAAGATCCATGCTGGACTAGTCGACATCCCAAGTGATGAGAGATCACTGGTGATTGCCATTCCCAGGTTCTTGTGGCTTGTTGTGCGGTCTATACTCTATGACTTGGTTGTCGACATTGTAGTTAAAGCAATACTATAAAGTGTTAAAATGAAGTGCCCCCTCTCATTTTACGACTTTTAATTCTTTTAGCTTTTTGTGTTTGTTTTTGGTACAGATATTAATACCCTCCAAACGGCTTAAATATCACTGTAAAGTTCGTTTTGCTACTTGTTTTGTTACTCGTTTTAGAAAAACGAGTAGCCTACTTGTTTTAGAAAAACGAGGACTAGTTCCAAAACGAGGAACTTTCACTTTACAGTGTATGCTTACTTTTTCTGTCATGGCCATTTGTTGAATTAAATTCGGGATCCCAAATTTAATTCCTCATGTATTAGAATAGGAAAGCAAACTACAAGTGCTTTTTTATCCATTTTTCTATGGCAAAACAAGTTTTTGACAAAATGCACTCGAAAACGCTTTCAGACAGTCACATGCCTTATTTTAGACTGTTTTTACTCACAACCATTTCTGATCAAAATCTTATAGTATTGCTTTAAGGGGTTTTCTCAGAGATGCAGTTGCGTATGACTGCGGGATAACAATTTTTTTCACAAATAGTAAAAAATCAAAAAAATGTTTGCATCCGTTTTGTGTGCGCAAATTTCAATTCACACTGAACGCATACTTTACTAACGCGTTTGGTTAATCACGCGCCGCATAGCTGCATAATATACACGCGAGAAATTATGCAGACGCAGATGTGCCATTAAAGTAATCAAATTTTATTTAAAAATACCAGTTTTTGTCATATTTCTTGAAAACTATAAACACGGTGACCCTATTTTTTTATTTCAGTATTCTAAAGAGCGCAAAAAGTGCTTTAACATATGTACAAATAAAAAAAAAAAATAGAGCATTTATTATTTTACAAGCACATAATGATCGACTTTTTTGAGCTTACCGTATACTTTGTATGGTAAATCGGGTGATTTTTTTTGAAAATATGTACTTTTTGAAATGCGTGTATCTCAAAAATGAGCACGGTGACCTGTAGTATTTATTTTAGATTCGTTATCAGCACAAACAAATCTACCAAATACTAAATTTTTAAGAAAATCAATCGAGGATTTGCATCTCTGAGAAAACACCTTAAATAGGATTCTTTTTACGAGTGATGGTAAGTAGTTGACATTTGGAGGCGTTGAAGCTCATTTGCCATATGTGTCAGCTCATTTAAACACTGTATCAAGGTTGGTGATTTTTTTGATTTTTTTAAAAAAATCATGATTTAAATTGATTTAAATCATAAAAATCGATTTAAATTTTTTTAAATCTGATTTTTTCAATTTAAATCACGAATAAAATCAGCCTGATCGGCCAACCCTGCACTGTATTGAGGTCTTGCTGTAGCAGGAGATGGTCTTTTTCATCCTTAATCTCACTGTAAAGAATGCTCAGCAAAAAGTTGTTTGTTGGATTGAACTCCTTCCACTATGTCATTAATGTAGACCATGGATATCAGGCGGGGGCGGCCGCGATCCTAGCGATTTAGAAGAAGCTACTAAATTTATTGACTAGGGATTTCGAAAACGCAAATTTGGGAACATTTTACGTGTCTTTCTATTGGCGCATTGATATTGAAAAAATGTCAAAACTCATATTTTTACCTTTATTCAAATAATAATAAAAGTACTCATATAGTGACACACTTTATTATATTATTCTAAATCTGCTGGGGTTCTTTACGGATGAACCCCATTCATAGCAAAGTAATTCAAGTTTATTCGAGGATATACTTTTCTACGTATAGAAATTAAACGGCTGATACTGCGGCGGGATATCTGTTTGTGAGGAGGCATGGCCATCGTCGTCTGATGGATATGGTTGAATATGGATTGAACTTTGCTGTTTTCACCAAAATTTTGCTAACATGCAGTAACACTTTAGTTTAGAATTTCTTTGTGATCAACTTATTTTACCGTATGCCTCTTTCAGGAGTATCAAGATGAAATACATTTTAGTGTCCGGTGGTGTAATCAGTGGTATAGGGAAAGGTGTAATCGCCAGTAGCCTTGGTACTCTACTCAAAGCATGTGGCTTGCGTGTCACCTCCATCAAAATAGATCCTTACCTCAACATTGATGCAGGGACCTTCTCTCCATACGAGCATGGTAAGTGAATTCTCGTTTAATTGTATATGATACGTGTGCCTATATATATTTTTTTTTAAATGATGTTTTATTTTGGTACAGTACCGGTAGTATAGGAAATACATGTTTTACACACATAAAAAGTTGCTCCACTGAAGGTCTATTTGTTCACGGGAGTAGTTGTTAGCATTTAACGGTATTAGTTGTCTTGCTCGACACTTGCTGGGACTGCAATGCGTAAATCCCAAGTCTGTACATGTATAGCATTTTGCATATAAGGCGTAAATCTTACAATTTGAAACCACGCATGCGTTTTTCATGTCACTTAGCAACAACTAGTTAATATTCTTAGTCACTGAGTGCGATTTTACTTCCTAATAAGGAATTTTGGCCATTTATTATGAGACGATAGATGACAGTGCGTTCAGCGTGAAACACAGTGGAGCCGCGCGTTCAAAATCACGGCGCGATGCAGGTATACGCACACATCCGGCGCGAACAGCTTTACCAGGTTTGGAATATTTTATGTTTGAAGAGGGGTGTACGTTTTTCCAATGATAATGTTTATAGTTTTTGGCAATATTTTACATCATTTTTGGTTTATAAATGACTCAAATTTGGGACTAAGAATGAAATAAAAGATTGCGATTTATTGTTGGGGGCACCCATTACTCAAAATAACGTACGCCCATCCATTATGAGACGATAGATGACAGGCAAAACAATAGATCTTATCTTTTATTCTCTAACTACATGTACCATCTGTTGGTTAAAATTATCACCGCAGATATTTTTAAGCAAGTAAGGCGCTGGAGCACAATTAGGCCACAACTTTGTGCGGCCGGCCGCAACCTGGCCACATCCTTGATTTTCCAAGATGGCGACCGTAGGCTTGATTATGCACCTCTAAATAATTTCAAAACATGTAATGTAAATGTCATATACACTAATATTGAGGTGATCAATCATGCTAACGGTCGCCATTTTGGAAAAATAAGGCTGTGACCAGGTTGCGGCCGGCCGCCCAAAGTTGTGGCCTAATTGTGCTCCAACACCCAAGCAGGTTAGAAATATTATAACAATTTAAAATATACCCTCCACATTTTACTTCCATAGGTGAAGTCTTTGTTCTTGATGATGGCGGTGAAGTAGATCTCGATCTTGGAAACTATGAAAGATTCCTGGACGTGAAGCTCCACAGAGACAACAATATCACCACAGGAAAGATATACCAGCATGTGATAAATAAGGAGAGGAAAGGGGATTACTTGGGCAAGACGGTGCAAGGTAAAAAACATTGGTTGTAAACACTAGTATTTGGAGATTGAATTTGGTTGCATGTGGCCATTTTGATTTCATACGGCCACAAACAATTTCACATGGATTTACTGAATCCAAAATAGTTTCTCCTAGTTGCTTATCCTATTCAGTGAATCTAAACCAGCAAGAATCTTTGAATCTAAACCAGCAAGAATCTTTGTAGTCTATTTTGATTCAGGGGATATAAAAAGGACCTATAGTGAAAATGATAACATTTCATTGAAACCATTTGCAAAGATGCTTACTGGTTTATATCAACTGAATAGGCTGAGCAGCTAGCAGAAACTGTTTGGGATTCAGTAAATCCATGTGAAATTGTTAGTGGCCGTATGAAATCAAAATGGCCATATGCAACCAAATTCAATCTCCTAGTGAAAGTAATAGGTCTACATGTACATCAAGGTTATATTTTAGCACAACATGCAAACACTTGTACAAAAGCATGTGAGCCCAATTTGAATCTGTGAGCCCAATTTGAATCTAAAATATTTCATACAGAGTGAATAGAAGAGAGTCCACAGATTTGTGTACTCCAGTATCAGGGAGAATCCATGATGATTCTCATATCAGTCAAGTTAGCTCAAACGGTAAGGTGCTTGTTACGGTGCAATACCTGGTAGGTCCCGAGTTCAAACCCTGGAGATGCTAAAAGTTTTGTTTGCTTGAAATACCCTTGGGTAAGGAACTATCCACTAATTATTGCTCATGGAAACCTACATGAAACTCAGGGAGCTGATCTGGGCTGTGATGGTGTATTTGGGCTGATTAAGGTTCATCGCCCCTAGAGGTTGCCTCACAACCTGAAATGATGCTTGGTGTTGAATGAAGCTTAATAGCCAGGCCACAGTGATGATCAGCACACATGTGTAAAGTGTGCTGAGGCCATGTGAAATTACAAATCAGTGAGACAGTCCATAAGCCCATATGCCCTGTATATATCAATTACGATCCAATTAAGTCTTTATCAGGCATGAGAATGTTCAGGTTTTTACCTGAATTCAGGTATTTTCATGTTCAAAAATCCACAATTTCTTTGAATTTCAGCCTATTTTTGCTCCTTTGTCTTCATTTTCAGGTATTTTTATGGATGTGTGTTCCCATGCCTGCTTTATAGAGTAGATCAAGATCAAGAAATGTGTTAGCATGGTGTTAGTCAGAGGGGTGTCCAGGTGTCATTAATTTGGACATCCTGTTTTCAAATTGGACACCCAGGAATTCTGATTTTTATATTGGGTTGAATATGAAGTGGACACCATGATTTTATGAAATCAGCCATTTCAGACTATTTTGGACACCCTATTTTCAAATCCTGGCTAATGGCATGTGTGTTAGGGAAATTGAGTAATTGACAGTGTATTCCTTCCCTAGGCTAGGCTAGCGGCATTAATGTTAGGGAGCAAATGTCATTTAGCCCTGTAGATGGTATGATCTAGATTAAGAAAGAGAGATGGTTAGAGAAAAATAATAATTAAGGCATTCATAGTCATAGTTTTTATTTATTTTCCATCATTTAAAAAAAACATATAAAGTACAAGTGGCAATAACAAAAAGATGGAGGAGATACAACAAAAGGCAAAAGCCTGAAAGCGATGTACCCCCTTATACCAAATACAAACATAAAAATAGGTAATATAAGTATAACATAATTAAATAAACAACTAAATTATACCCACACACCCCAACACCCCAACACACCCATCCCACACACAACATACCTCACATCCTATGAGGGATAAGCATGTTCAAAATAATTGAAGACAATAAGGACATCAGAGCATAACAAAAAGTGTTTTAGAGAATTAATGAAAAGCAGCATATTTTATGAATTATAATAACTTTTTCGAATACAACTTGAAACAGAATTACTGATTCTATGCGTTGAGCAGTTTATATTTTAGAAGTGACCTGAATTGATTTTAAGAATTAATTATAAATATTGCACCTTTTCCAGTTGATACAATTGCGTTGGCCATTATAAGTACACTGTAACAGGAGAACTATCAGAACATTTCACTTACACTAGGCCACTTGCAGCCAATGCCCAAAGGTGCAGGTCTATCAGCACTTGGGTTATAATTTCCCCCTAAACAGTTCCACTAGTGCGTTTGAGTCGACAAGGCAAGTGAGTAATTTGCCCAGGTTTACAACACATTGGTTGAACTTGAAACCTTTCGTTTATGAGTCCTGCACTGTTCTGCTGGACCACATGTGCCCAGAAAGGTTAACCCCTCCAACAGGGAGAGAGAATAAGTTAAGTATTATATATTTACCAACCGAAGCCAAGGGATTTCAGACTAGATGGGAACAGGTATAAATTGTGCACTTTTAGAAAATGTTAATATTATTTGTATTGTTTGTTTTACACATGTACCACGCAGTTGTACCTCACATCACAGATGCCATTCAAGAATGGGTGGAGAGAGTTGCCACAGTTCCCGTAGATGGGGATAACAAAGAGCCTGAAGTCTGCATTATTGAGGTAATAGTTGCCATGGTATCTGTAGATTGGTATAAAGAAATAACCTATTAAGTGTGTGTATTATCAATATAAACCTGCCATGTATAATTTTATCGAAAGAGGCCCTCAATGGTTGGTTGTATCTCTCAAAAAGCGTTGTCCTTAATGTTCTGAAAGTGTCCCTTATCTATTTCCAAAGATAAAGGCACATGTAGAAAAAATAAAGAGGATTGGGCTCTTTTCTTGTTCATTTTCTTCTT
>JXSR01S026819.1:7389-18268 GCA_000969725.1 Ophiothrix spiculata | reverse complement strand
TATCACACTTGCTTCGTCGACCCAAGCGTTATATGGGTAGTTACTAGGAATATGACCGTATAGCGCTAGAATGGGCAGCTGGCTGTATTCTAATGGTAACGGAATAAATGTAAAGCGCTTTGATCAATTCTGGAAAAGCGCTATATAAGCACCGACATTTATTTTATTTATTTTTAAGAAAAATGCTCCGATTTTGAGGTGATTTGATATAATCATAGTAATTTTTGCCGGTATTCTGAATTTTGATTTCAATTAGAGGGGGTGACGAATTCAACAGAGTTCCACAAGTTGTAATGTAAATCCTCTTGGCTGCATTGACAAAACTTATTGTCGAGTGTCCCGACGTCTGCCGCTCGATTTCGGGGCTTTGTCGACAATGCAACTGCTTGCCGATACCAGTCCTAATACGCATGCATGCATGTATGGCAAGTTTCATTTTTTTTTTAAAAGGTAAAACCAAAATAATATGAACAATGTGGATTTTTAAATTTATCTAGGAGTTCAGCTCAAAAAACAAACAAACAAAGAAAATAACAGAAAACTAAATTCAAATAAACAAATCAATAATATGAGACCAATGGTCTGTGAGAAATTGAAATAATATATGTTTACTTGTGTTCTAATGGTATGTCTTCATCTTTTCGTCTCTTGGCATCTGTCATCTCGGCACTCTCAGCTTGTTTCCTCTTCTGTGCACTCTGTGCTGCCATTGGATCCTTGACTGGCTTAGCTGGCTGAAGAGCAAGGTCAAAATAAAAACGGGAATTTCAAATAGGCACAGTATAATAATAATTAGGCATCTGTGGTATCAACCGTAACCTCATTTTGTTCTAAACCTACCTCCTGGGAAATGTGTCAAAAAATTGGTGGTTTTCACCAGGATTTGAACCCTGGACCTCTTGCCCTTAATCCAATATCCTACAATACCAAGTTGTTATTACCTGGGCGCTACCTATAAGCAGCGAATTGGTGCTCATTTAAAGGTCCCTATTATGCAGTATTTGGGGTAAATGCAATTTCACTGATTTTCTCTTGTAACCTTTTGCAGCCGTAGGGATTATTAGGGTTAATCAGATTACACACATATGATATCAAGTTGCTCAAAGTTTACCTTTCATTTCCCCAAATAGGTCTACAAAAAATAAGCTACGTGTCAATTCTAAATTCTGAATCATAACATTATATTAACCTTATAAAAGAACTTTCTGAAGAAATTGACAACTATATATTTGTAGCATACAGTAATAAAAATGACTGTGTATAGCTACGCCAGTCGGCGCCGGTCAGGGCTTGCCGGGACAGACTTGACCCGACCGGCAGTAAGCTTAAAACTAGCAGTTACCGACCGGCATAAAAAGTGATGAAAAAACTCCGAAGATAGCGTAAGTTAATGTTGAAATTGACAATTTAAAACAGAAATGAAGTTTTTTTTTACAAGGAATAACAAATCCCCGCTTTAAAAACCTTATAAATTCATCCTATTTACTTTCTGGAAATTACGCACGCAAAGCGATGTGATTCGATCAGTAATAATGATGAATGATAATTTATGCACGCACAATACATGACGTAATGGGGAATACCAGGGAATCCCCAATGTGATTGGATGCTAGCGCTAATTGAGTAGTGCAAAGGTCAAAGCCCCTCGTGGCTTCCGAATATCTAATCTCTAGAGCATGCATGTTACTCGGATGTGAAAGCTTACTGCAGTTTACACCCATCTACACTGACTGGGCACGCAACTAGCACACGTCACTTTCTCTTTGCCTCGGGTCATCAGGCAATTGTGTAAAGTTGTGTAAATGCCTTGGTAAATGCAATCACGCATGCGGACGTAAATATTTGAACTTTTTGGAAATATTAGTGAGGATTGATTTCTATCAAATAATGTCACAGCAACGCATCACCGTTTTTTTTGGCAAACGCAGAGGGTAAGTGAATACTTAAAGTATGTACATGATGACACTGACACAAATACAAATTGAGTAGTGTGTTGATTTTATTGTTGAACACTGGTGATACAAAACTGGTGATATATTGCACATAACTTTATTTTAATGCTATTTGTACATTAATTTTCATGGAAAATATGCCTTTTGAAAACACCTCCTAAGGCTTTTTAATATGTAGAAACCCGTGGGCTTCGGGGGGCTCTGCACCCTCGACCCCCGCCAGGGGCTTTGCCCCTGGACCCCCCGGCCGTAGGGGGCGGAACTCCGCTCGGTCCGCTTCGCAACCGGCACTCAGTTTGGTCTAGCTAGTTCATCATAGCCAGTTTCCATTTAAATACTGAAAATCAACAACATCGCGGCATCCATATACTGGGCCACATTCTAAATGTGTCAAACACCTCCCTTATCTTACCTCTTCCCTAATTAAAGTCAAACAAAAATTGATCTTAACACTTGAAATGAATCTTTAAGGATTTTAAGTCTACTTGATCCAGTAAGCTTACCACTGCAGTGAGTACGCTTTTCTTCCAGGTATAGCCATTAAGTGTTTGGAGTGCTTTCTGCTTGTCCTCTTCACAGCTATCAAACAAAATATGCAAGGAAATATTACACCATTGCATAGAGTTTAAATCAAGCAATGACTATTTGGAAAGGGTCGACAAAAAGCGAAATAGCACTTTTGCCTGCTTCTAAACAGTATAAAATTAGACAGAAAGTAAAGTTGCACTTTTAATCTACCCTCCAACGTGTCATATGGTTAATAAAACAAAATAAACGAGGCTCAAAAATCTGTGGGACAGTCACCTAAGTGCAAAACACAACAATTTCCCTCATCTTCTAACTCAAACATAGAATTAGCTATATTTTGGACATTTAAAAGACTAAAATCTGTAAAGTTTGGTACAAGTATGACTTCAATAATCCAACAGCATTTTGATGGCTTCATTGAACATCCTGAATGTCAATTGCGTTTACTCAGAAATTGTTATGTTTTTGGCTCTAACTTTTCAATCAAAATTAGATCAACACAAATTTAGAACAAGCTGTCCACTGATGCCAATAAATCAATTTTGACTTTTTGACCCAAGATGCATCTTTCGATGAGGCGCGTAACAATTAGTTTAGACTTATTTATATTTGTGAGGTTTTCGTTACACCAGTATAATATTAATAACCATTTTAAATCTATGGAAAAAGGGCGTTCTAAATCGCCCAGTTTTCAGGCAATCCCATGCAAACGAAACTAAAGTCTATCTTATAAATAAGCTCCCTGAAAATCGCGTCCAGAATATTCAAACAATTGTGCTTCTACGCAGTCCGTGCGTACGCGTAATTCAGAAGTTAAATCACCTGACGCATGACGATCGTTTTGACTGGTCAATTTTCCCCAGTGACAAGAACTTGGCGTGGTATTCGCGGGAACAACCTATCACATGAAACTGCGTGAATTGCAGTGTGTCTCGTACGGCGCAGAGTACTACTTGACAACACTCGTTAATGAGTAAAAAACCCGCGAAACAGGGAGCTTATTTCGAAGATTGACTGTAACTTAAAATTTGAGAGCTTACTTGAAAGTCACAAATCCAAAGTTGCCATTTCTTGCCTTCATTGCCTTCAGTTTCTTTGGATTCAACTCCAGTTTAACCAGCATCTTCTTTAATTGCTGCAAAACAAAATAATTTAGCACATCTATATAACGATTATGGCTCATACTGACACTATTAGTTATCCCCTGTTTGTTCATGCAATATGAGAAAAAAAAATTGGTTTTCAGCCTCCTGTGATACTGATCCAAACAATTAATATTTTTCGTAAGTGCATCAGAACCATGAATTTTCACAGTAAAAGCTTGCAAATGGTGAAGAAAATGCTAAGAAAAGTATTCTTTTTATATTTATCATAATACTGTAACCAATTTTATTTTTGCACTCTTCCAACCTTGATTGACAGCTATGCACGTTGTTTCTATCAGCATCGCTCAGTTCAACGTTCAGTTAGTCTTGCACATACAACAACTGTGTGTGCTTTGTACTACTGTGTTCCAAAAGCGAGACAAGATGGACCGGTTAAAGAGCTGTATGATTCAACTTTAAAGTAGGCCTACCTGTTAAATTTAAAACATTTAGAATTTAATTCATACGTTTTCATGAAAATTTTCGTTGTTGAAAGGTATTCAAAGACGCCACAGAGTTGTTCATCACGAATCAACAACTCTGCATCCGATAAGTCAGCGTACTTTTATCATGCTTGGGTGGCTAAAGCCACCCTCGCCATAAAAATACGCAGACGCATGGATGCAGATGTTGATTCGCGATGAACAACGATTCGCGATGGACAACTCTGTGGCGTGTTTGAATACATAAATGCGATGCTGTTGAAAACGAAGCGCATAGCTGTCAATCAAGCCTGAATAACTTCAAAATGAAAGATGATTGCAAAATTAAGGGATAACTAATAGTATCATCTTTTAAGAGTTCAAGTCAGTACAACTCTTGATAAAACCAATTAAAACATTCATCTGTTGCAGGATTGTAGACAAAATTGAGAAGATTTTGTGTGTCAAATTCAGAAAATCACGACTTGAGCTTTTGGCATATTGGCTGTAGCCCCACTCCCATATCCAGTATATCTGTGAAGGGCCTACTCTAAGTTCCCTGATCTTGTGCTTATTATTCTTGATATGGTCTTTATTTTTAACTATTCTTACTCCCATAGACGTTTATAGTACACAGTACCTGCCTTTAAATTCAGTTCCTCAGAGACTAAGAAAACTTGGTATGAAGACTTTTTGATTTTAGTCAAGTACAAAATGATTCAAATGTGTTGTTTGTTGTACCATTGTACTGACTATATATTGACAAGTTCAGAATGTAGACTATATGCGTGGAATGGGGTGTAGATCCATGGTCAAATTGCGAGAAACCAACTTGGCTCTGTGCTTGCTGTCTGATTGGTATATGCATGGTTTAGTACTAAATACCAAATTAGACATTAAGACCGGGAATTTGATGAAAATTTTGGTATTTTTTGTTTTATTCTCCACTATAAGTGGTGATTTTGTGCCTGAGAATTAGGAACTAGTTAGGGTATTACATATTGAAGCATGGAGAGTGGAAATATTAGTTTCAGTGAAAACTGTTTTGAAAAGGAGAACCACCACCACAACTGATTACAGGAATTGATAAGTTCAGGATGTGAGTACTGGGAATCGTCTGTGACTGTTCTTAAAATCCCATGGTCAAATTGGAGTAATGACAATGAACTTTAAGGGGAAGCAGGTGGCGCAGCGGTACTTCCCTTGCCTTGCACCAATGAGCCCACAGGACTGTCGCGGGTTCAAACCCCGGTCTAGGCGCTGTAGGTGCAATTGGTTGCCAGTCCAAACTTGCTTCCGCAGGTTTTTATCCGGCGCTCCTGTTTTCCTCCTGCACTAAAACTGGCAAATAAATCTGACCATCTCACAGAGGACCCTCATGGAAAGCAGTGCTAGACACTGATGAGGCTATCCTCTATAAATATGTCATATATTTATTTATAACTTTACCACTTTCTTTTGATCACATCACACCGGTGTTACAGGAACTCCATTGGCTGCCCATATCAAAGCGCATAGAATACAAGATCCTCCTTCTAGTATTTAAGACTTTCCATGATCACTCTCCTACTTACCTTGCAAATTTGCTCAGCCGCTATATACCATCATCTCAAGTCTCTTTTGAATTCCCTTCGCAGCGTCCAAGAACAAATTTCTACGGACAAAGATCATTCGCAATCTCTGGACCCAAACTCTGGAACAATTTGCCTTCATTAATCAGGAATGCTGCTCCAGTAATGACTACTAGTCAGTTTAAGCGTATTCTCAAGCCTCTACTTTTTGATGACTATTTTGAGTGACTGCATGTGAAATTAACTTTACCATTTTTCTCCTATTATACTTGATTCTGTTTTTGTAAAATTGTATTGTATATTTAAGCATGTACAGCACTCAGCGGCTTTCTTTGTTATGAGCGCTCAAAAATCTCTCATTATTATTATTATTAATTCTACAAATGAGTCTATTTATGTTGACTTTATTTCATTATTACATTTTCCCTTTATTAAATATATATGGGTTAAAAGTGACTTACACTAAATCCAAAGAATCGGGGCAGATTTCTAATTTCAATCTTGAACACTTCTGAAGTAAACTCTTCTCCTTTGGTATAATGATACGGGTCAGTTACCGCTTCCCCCACAGGTTTTGGTGTGGAAGTTGACCCCTCTTGTTTGTCCTCGAGGTCTGCTGTTGATGTTGATGGCTCAGAGACCACAGCAGCTGTCTGTTGCTGAGAGTTATCATGTTCATCTTCATCTGGAATGCTGCATTGAGACAGGTTTGCATCCACGCTGGAATCGGTCATTTTGGCATCGACACTAGAATCTGTCATCTTACTTCTCCTACAAGATGATACAATCTGAAATATTATGATAGAAATAATAAAAGCTGATAGTGATAAATGATCATTTGTGGTGTTTTGCATCAAAACAAGTCAACACACGGCTCGAAAACAGCACGAGTAGTATTGATTCTATTGATGAAAGCGAGGTGGCAAATTTAAGATCACCCATTGCAACCTCCTCCCGCAGCACGTTAAAAACAAAAACTTAAATGTGCAACTCAAGCTAAGACGGGTAATATAAATAAACCCAATGAAACCACCTCAGTACAAAACAAATCTCAAAACAAGGACTCATACCAAGAGAAGAAAACATAGGACTCACACCAAAAAAGAAATAATTCAAAAAAGGCAAAACAAAGACTCAAAGCCCGCTCTATGAAATCCTTGTTATAAACTTTCAAGGTCTACGTGGCCAAACAGCAGAGCTAACTGTATGTTTAAACAACCATGACCCAGATATAATAATCGGAAATGAGACATGGTTATCTGACTCGATTTCGAGCAGTGAACTTTTTCCATCAAACTATACAGTTATCAGGAAAGATAGAAAACCTGATAAAAAGGCAGAGCATGGGGAGGAGTCTTAATTGCCATTAAGAATGATATTGTAAGCCTTCACAGATCAGATCTAGATATAGACTGTGAAATTGTATGGTCTCAGATTGAGATTGGTATCATTCTATAGGCCTTGCCCAAATTCAGATCTTGCCTACATAAGTGGGTTGAGGGAATCCCTTGGTAAGATCAACTTTGACCAGCATAGTTATGTCTGGCTAGGTGGTGATATCAATGATAAGCGATGATTTTAATAGTATAGTAGAGATCTTTCTGTTGCAAATGCCGAGGATCTTTGGAATGAGTTCAAAGATAGAGTGACTGCTTCTGTGGAGGAAAATGTTCCTTCAAAAATGGTTAAAGGTAGAAAAGCACCTCCTTGGATAACAGGTGAAATCAGACGCATTTACAGGAAGAAACAGAGGGCATACAATAGAGCCATGAAAAGTGGCAAATCTGAGGACTGAGATAAATTTAATGGTATAAGAAAACTGGTCAAAAAAGCAACAAGGAAGTCATACAGAAAGTTTATTCATGATAAATGTTCTGAATCTTCTAAACAATTGTATAGCTTTATTAAGGCTCTTAACAATGACAATACAGGCATATCTGCTTTGAAAGATCCTGAAACAGGTATGTTGGTTACAGATACATGTAGCTTACAGAAAGCAGATATTAAACAAGCAATTCCAGTCTCAATTTACTAAGGAAAATCTGAATGATTTACCTGAGCAGCTTGAAAGTGATGTCCCATCGATGCCAGAATTTGAAATACATGTATCTGGGGTTATTAAGCTGCTGGAAGAATTAAATGTAAACAAAGCCACTGGCCCCGATGGAATATCAGCTAGGTATTTACAAACTACTGCTAAAGAGATTGGTTTAGCAGTCAAAACTTTATTTCAGTTATCATATGATACCGGAGTGGTTCCGTCAAACTAGTTAATTTCAAACATTTCCCCAATTTATAAAAAAGGGGATAGAACAGTTGCCTCTAATTACAGGTCAGTTAACTTGACCTCTGTATGCAGTAAAAAGGTCTTTGAACACATTCTCAAATCAAACATAATGCATCATTTGGATAACCATAATATCTTATGTGAAAACCAGCACGGCTTTCGCAGGAACCATTCTTGTGAGACTCAACTTGTTAATACTATTTACGACGTTGCATCCCTTTTGGATCAATGCCAACACGTTGATCTCATAATTATGGATTTTGCGAAAGCCTTCGACAAGGTTCCTCACCAGAGACTTTTGTTAAAACTAGCCCAATGTGGTATGAGGGGCAAAGCCCTCCGTTGGACAGAAGCGTTTCTTACAAAAAGAAAACAAAGGGTCGTAATTGAAGGTAAATACTCAGAATGGGTTACTGTTGAGTCAAGTGTTCCACAAGGGACAGTTACAGGTCCCATGGACTTCCTCGTATTTATTAACGACCTGCCGCAGATAATTGTATCCTATACAGGAAAGAAGCCGGTCCTGAGGATGCTGGCATGTTACAGTCTGATTTAGATACTCTCACTAGTGCTTGGCAGAGGAAGTGGCAAATGAACTTTAACGCACAGAAATGTTATGTCATGAGAGTTACCCATTCTAGAAATCGCACTTCATTATAAATATGTGCTTAATGATACTGAACTTTCTGAAATGAAAGAATATCCTTACTTAGGTGTAACTATTCTAACTTCAGCTGGAATTCCCATATATATCTAAAATCACAGCTAAAGCAAATAGAACTCTTGTGTTTGTAAAAAGAAACTTACATTCATGCTCAAAAAGTGTCAAAAACCTTGCCTATAAATCACTAGTTCGACCAACTATGGAATATTGTGGGTCGATCTGGGACCCCTCAACAAAAGAACACACACAAAAATTAGAATCTGTTCAGAACGGGGGTGCTCGTTTTGTTAAAAGTGACTATGATAAAACAAGTAGCGTGACAAAAATGAAGCAAGACCTGGAATGGGAGCCACTACAAGACAGTAGGAAATCTACCCATCAAGCTCTGAAAGGTCATCTGGAAATTCCACTACATGCGACTCTGCGCCTGGTCCAACGTGCATCACGCCACACAGAATTTACTCAAATATCCTGCAACAAGAACTGTTTAAAAAACTCATTTATACGCAAGACATTAATAGACTGGAACGCCCTGCCGACTGACATCAAATCAATTGACGACAAAGACCAATTCAAGTCAGTCGTCCAACATCACATCAGCTTAGACTTACTAGTAAGTCGATAATATTATCGACTTACAATTAGTCTGGGCTCCATTGAACAATGGTTAATTTTGTCAATTTTTTGAAGTCTCATTTTGAACAACTAGCATCATGAAAAGTGTGGGAAATGTGCTCTTGCACACCTTAGTCATGTTAGTGAGTTGCTTAAGCCATAGGCCATGGTAGTCAAGGAGTTTACCAAACATAAACTTGTTAAAATTCATGATCATTTTTATGTAAACAATCACCATGATCACCTAAAATTAACAAATGCATGATCAAAGTACACATTTTGATTTTTTCAATCAACACTCATGAGTCATCATGTAGATACTCATTAATATTATTAACACAATACATGAGTGACCCAACAAAAAAGGGATGGCAATTAGCAAAAACGTCATGTTCTAATTTTAGCACATGAGAATGCATTGGTTGTATAGGAAGAACTGTCAAACCGTAATGGCTGCCGTGGATGTCTAACATCAGCCAAACAAAGATCTAGTGCAAGTAACCAATCTACATAAAACTTTGAACTGCACCACCCTACTCGTTTTGCCCCTTTTAGGGGTGTTGAGTATAGTATAGAACCAGAACCAAACGTTAAAACATCAACCTGCCGTCGGCCATATTGTTTACCGCCACTGATGTCAATCACCTCATCAATGACATGACGTTTTGCTGTTGAGAGATTTCCACACCAGGTTTGATCCTTCACCCCATGCTGGATTACAAGGTCAGTTAAGCTTACCAACACCATGTTTAACCAAGGGCTTCTGCTGTTAGTGCTGATTATTCCAACTTTGCTCACTAACTTTTATATGACTGATCAATATGCCACACCCTATAGAATTAATCACCCTAAAGTGATGAACTTGAACTCAATTATGTGGTACCCCGTAGCTAGCCTTACTGAAGCAAACCACTATACCAACATGAAAATGCTCCAGTCTTCTATGCATTACTCCATGAGTTGTGTTAATCCTCTCGCTAGTAGAGTTACTGAAACTTTTAATCTGATGAAAAGGAACAAAAAAGCTGTCTTATTGTACCTTGGCCTGCTATTGATTGCTCAATCACATGATACAGAAATAAATCCTGGACCAGGTCCTAAATATCCATGTGGTGTCTGTTCTAAAGCAGTTAAATGGTCCCGTACAAGGAAAGCCGTCGCGTGTGACACCTGCGATGTGTGGTATCATACTGACTGTATGGGCATGTCCTCGGATACCTATGACAGATTGAATAGATCTGATATCAGCTGGATTTGTAAGAGTTGCAATACACCTAACTACTCATCATCTTTGCTGGACTCCTACCTGTCTTTTGAATCTGAGAACAGTTTTCAAGCTTTAACCAGCATTGACTCCACCAACTTATCTACCACTTCAACAGCTGCTGATGGTATTTTTCCATCCTCGTCTAGTAGAACTGGCTCCTCTGTTAGTGATACCTCAATGAACTCAGATATTGGTCCACCTCTTCAGCACTCTTCTCCCAAGAAGAAGCCATGTATTGGTAAGAAAAATGCCTCTAGACCTTTAAAAGTTCTCTCTGTCAACCTTGGAAGTATGAACGCTAAGCGAGAGTCATTTTGGGAAGCAGTTGATTCATGTAATCCTGACGTCATCATAGCCAATGAAACATGGCTCAAACCAGACGTGTTAAGTAGTGAAATGATGCCCCCGGGATACAACCCGCCGCTGAG
>JXSR01S026817.1:0-18149 GCA_000969725.1 Ophiothrix spiculata | reverse complement strand
ATTCAAATTGCAGGTGCTTAAATTGGGCAATGGTTTAAGTCGGTGATTAAACTTGTAATCGTTGATTCGTAATTTCGAATCTGCTCGGGGCTACGCCCCTCGCAGATTCGAAATTACGATTCAACGATTACTCGTTTAATCTCCTTAACGTAAATGGCCTGTGGCAGAACATTTTTCCATCACCGGCGATACTATTGATTGGGATAATACTAATGTTTTGGACAGAGAAGATCGAGAGTGCGGAATTTAAAGGGAAAAAAAAGAAAAGAAGAAGCATAGCTTTGTGAAAGAAGAAACCTTCATTAAATCGTGACCAAGGATTGGAATCACCATCCTTTGATTTCTTCTGACTAGCTTGACTAAGGTCATAGGAGGTCAAGAATCCTCACATCACAGGATTTCTTCTGATTAGGACATGGGTTACATGTCGAATATTCAAGGTACATGTATGTGAATTTTTACTTAGTGCTATAAGCCCGTTTTAACCATCCCAGTATTTAAGACATACCTATGATTGTGGGTGCAAATGAGAATCCGTGAATCCGTGTCTCGTAAAGCCTTCATCATACCATTAGCCAACGTGTGTGTTTTCCCTGTGCCAAACGGTCCATACAGAAGCAGCAATGGTGTCCTGCAGTCTGGTCCACCTTTCTCTGTAATGAAACGAACTGCTCCTTCTTGCCAACGATTCAAAGATTCATTCTGACCACTGTCTTGAGGACATCTAAATTGATAAAATATGATGTGCGTTTTGTTGAAGCTTCATCTTAAAAACCACAAACAATTTATTGTACAGGAGAAAATCGTTAAAACTGATGCCGTACCGGAAAGAATATATACTAGTATGTGGTAGTTCTTATTTTGTTTTTTACTTTACGTATGTTTTGTTCTATATAAAGAAAGCGAGAATGAAAAAAATATACCTATTTGATTGAAGTTTCCAATTATTTTGTCATCAGGTCAATCTTTAAGATCAATTTCTAAATGTTTGTTTTATGAAAGTATCCCAATTTGCTCCTTTATATAAATTCTCCCTATTGGATATTCATTATCCACAAATTGGTTAAAAAACGTGTTAAATTATTTACGTACATTAGAGCTGGATGTTCATTCCTTGCTGGGAAAAGAAGCCCCATACGCTGGCCAGTAGTGATGAATTCATGAACAGCCCAATGCATGGTCGAGAAATACAGTCGGTTGAGTCGAAACTGAATTTGTACCTGCACTGTATTCGTAGGCGACAATGCCAATGTGTGAACGCATCTCCCAGATAAATATACATAAATTGCGTCTCTGGTTCGACCATCAGCGCCATCAGTTACAATCTGTGCTTCATAGACCTCCGCTGACCAGGGGTTAAATTTCACGAGGATGTTCTCCACGCTTGATAGAGCAATCTGACTAGCATCGGTATCACCCAGAGTTGATTGAGATATGTCGATGACACCGAAGAGTTTGCCATCTTGTGCGTATAGCTGTGATGGCGGAATGCTGATCGTACTCTCAACAGCCATTGTTGTTTCCATGCTGAATCTTTGAATACATTGAGGGGAAAATATAGAAAAGCAAATTATTAACAATTTGGTATCATTACCTGTATCTGTTACAGGTACGGCATAAACAAATCGTCAATTGTTCAAGATGAGGGTTTACGCGTCTGCATACCACTCTGTCTGCGGAGATTTGGATATGGGAGAAACAGACTGATATTATATATGCACTCTGTGAAGGTGTCACCGCTTTGAGGCAGCTTTAATGACCGTGATTTATAAAGGCGTTAAAATATTGCAAAGAAAAACAACTTTTTAGCCATTGTTTACTTATGGTCTCATTTTATTAAGTTGGGACCCAAACGCGTTACATGTGTGTTTTAGTGAAATATAGCCTCTTCTTATATAAAACCCTCAGGATTTCCAAAAATAAGCATCTTAAGTGCATATAAGTATATATATCCTGAAAGCTAATTGTGTCAGCAATTTCAAAATGTGCATATAAAGTCAAGCGTACAAGGTTGCCAAGAATTATACAGGGTGAGACAAACAAAAATATCGTCAAAATGATCATCAATTGTTTGACATCCAGACAAAAAATAGGACTTGTATATAAAAAGTCAATGTGTTGAACATAGAGTTTAGCCTATTGCCCATCCATACATATCAGAAAAAAAGTTCATCATCAACGTTACATACATATATAGGGTGTTACAAATTTAGGAGTTAATTGCAGCTTGTAGTGTTTATATTCAGTGAAGTGTGTCCTGTGCATAAAATTTAGCAAACAAACATTGTATTTTACATTGCTTAACCTGATGAAACAAATATGAATCTCAATTTTGTTATTTGAGTAATTTTAAGATTGATTAAATTGATTAAAACCCTCCTCTTGTTAACAATTGATATAATTAATTTTAACTTTCTACCCCACGCCCCACGACCTCATTACCATCCCCTCTATCGTCTCCTTGAACTAAAACGTCCTCTTTTACCTCTTATACCACTTCTTTGCCCTTATATCCTCCTCTACCTCCTCTTTGATACAATTCCTCCTCCTCCTCCTCTTCCTCCTCCACCACCCCTGGCTAATTACGTTTATCGAACCGTAGCAATTACTGATTAAATTATTTATTTTTTTATTCTTCTGGAAATGAAAGACCATTAATCTAGCTTTCAATTGAGCCCCCAAACAAGTCTACTTTGGTTCCCATAGTGAAAATATACTGAAAAAGAACATATATTTTAGATAGAAATGTAACAAAACCACCTTTTATTGGGTCCCAACTTAAAAAATGAGATCTTATGATGATTTAGTACATATTTGTGTCGACCCTGTAACTTAACAATTCAATACACAACAGTACAGTTAGAGTAGGATTTTGTTCAACTTAATATACTTGAATAAAATAACCTTAAATGAAGAAATATGACTATCGAATAGCATTAACAAGCGTATTTTAACAAAAAATTTGTTTATCTACTAAAAAATACAATGAACGCACTTCCTTCCGATCGATACCATTACACATGAAATTAAATTCGGCTCCCGAGTATAATTCAATAGCTATAACAGAAAAAGGAAGCGTTTCTAGGCCAAATCGTTTGGAGGGTATTGATATCTACGAAAAACAAATTATATAAGCCCAAAAAATCAAAAGTCATGGGTGACAGGGGCGTTTGATTTCTTATATCTTATAGTATTGCTTTAAAGATGAAATTCATAATCCCGATGTGATAGAACCCCGCCTCTTTCCTGTCTATTAAGAAAATGAACATAAACAAAACGTGATAAATAGAAAATGACAATTTTACTCAATCTTCTTACGAATACGAACACAGCATGTCGGGTTCACTTTGCCATCATGAGTCAACTAATTTTGCCTCTCTACCTACGAAGAGAGGAACACCTTTTTGTTTATCAAGCACTTGAGCGTGGTTGCCCCCTGCATGGTCAGCACTTGAGCGTGGTTGCCCACTGCATAGTCAGCATTAATGTTTGTTTACTTGATAGCGTTGAGATCGATATAGACTTGAAAGAAATGTTTGGGATTTGATCAAATATCAGTCAACATGAGCTAACATGCATTGGTCTTTGGTTTAGGTAGGTTAACTTAATTTTAAACTTACTGTGAAAGTTTATGTTGTTGTGTTCGTTCTTCCTCCGTCAGTAAATGATGCATCATTTGCTCGTAATTTGTGTCTGTAAGAAGCATGCCTTCTTCCAAATCCACGTGGAAATCGGATGTCCTGTACATCTCAGCCGCCATTATATTGTCATGTGATACCTGACTTTCAAATGGAATTACTTTAGTATTGGTCGAATCCCAAGCTTCCTTAGTTTCTTTGCATATTTCTGTGTTCAAGGACTCTTGTTGTTTCAACCCTACGTGAATAATGAACTCGCGCTTTACCACTGGTCTAACCATCGGACCAAAGTCGAATATGACCCATTGCTTGAAACGCCCGAGCATTTTGGACTTAAATGTAACTCCGATTTTGTACTCTGATAATCCATTTGGTTTTCGTCTGTAGAGCTCACTTCCTGGGCAAACTTGAGGCTCGGGTAAATTGGCGGGACTTGATAAATGAAAGTGAAGGCGGTACACATCATGGAGCAAGCCCACTCGCAAAAGTGGTTTCTATCGAAGTAAAGAAATGATAATAATATTTCCTGATAAATAATTAATGGCAACATAAACGCCAAACAACACAACGAGCGATTTGCATAAATCATAAAGTATGACTTGTCCAGTGCATACATGCAGTAATTTCCACATTAACCGATTTCCCTTCCCTATATTGCTACTCTAAATAACCTCTGTCCTACTCAAATGACATTTGACAAACCTAGATCAAATACCACGTGTATCAAAAAAAAATTGTGCACGGATTAAAACTGATTTTGACCTTGATAAAAGCACCAAATCATAGTTGTCTTGTTATTGTAGTAAAGCAGATGGAATAAGCTTTCAAATGCAGAAAGAATTATAGAAATCGGATGAAAAATAAAAAAGATATGACCAATTTTGTGAGTACTTTTAGCTTTTATCATAATGCCATAAACCGTAATTGTGATATGTAATATCTTGCTTAACTGTGTAAATCCCATTGGAATTGTTAATTATGATTATGATTTGGTGCTTTTATCAAGGTCAAAATCATTTTTTTATCCGTGCACAATTTTTTTTGATACACGTGGTAGTATTGAATAATTATCGTAGCTGACCCCTGACACCTCGTTCCAGACATTTTCCAGCTTCATTACTTGATGTAATTTTGATACGAGAAAAACGAATGTTCCAAGAAACCATCGTTGAACCTGGGACACGCTAGCCCAGGTATTAATGATGGCAGTATAACTATTAAAACGGTGTGCAAAACCAATAAAGACCAACGGGTCATATCCACATAGGTAGAATTCACAAAATTTAAGTAGATAACACCAAAGTAAATTATTGTTTGAATAATCATGGATAGGTTTACATCTCTTCCTCACACACTTCTCCTTTTCATGTCATTGAAATTTATAATTTTTAAGGATGATCAGCTTTGTCGCGGCATTTTATGCATTATTCAACCCTCTGAAAACCATCTGCCCCCGTCGCTTAATCGGTAGCGCCGTTGTATTAACATCCACGAGATTGATAATTTATGTGGGTCAGAGACTGTTGAAGTATTTTTAATTTATATCCAAATATCTACATATTTAAAAATTAATAACAAAAATAAAATTAAAATAAAATTAATCAACTTGAACATAAAAAAATATTCAGCCACTGCAAATTTCAAAACAATACTTTAAACCCGAGACGCAATTTTTTTGAAGGGAGCCACAGTATTAACTACGTGTCATCTCCTATATTCATCCTCCTAGATTGTAGGTTTCTTTGGTCAATCGTGATTCGGCATCTACACGGTTGTCAAAATATGCAAAAAGGGCGTGCGCCAGACATGCCAGATAAACACCTCACAAAAGATAAGTGAACACTTAGTCTGACCCTCGTAAATCCAAGTAAGAGCCCTCAAAGTCCAACGATATTGACATATATGAAAAATATGGAATCTCATTTAAATGTGAGAAATGAAAATTGAGGTCGATTTTTCAAACGGCTAGTGTAAATTGATGGTAATGGTTTTTGATGTCAAATTTGGGATCAAAATTTAGCTGAGATTCCATATATGTCAATATCGTTGGACTTTGAGGGCTCTTATTTGGATTTATGGGGGTCAGACTAAGTGTTCACTTATCTTTTGTGAGGTGTTTAGATTCTAGATGGCAGAAAACACATATAAAATTTAGTGCTTTTCTGTACACTCGGTTTGACATTTTTAACACGACGTGTTCTCTGATCTTGTAACACTAAATTTATATTAAAACTAATGCAATTACCTCCTCAGAGCATTCAACGGTAAAATTCCATGTCAAAGTGTACTCTCCGTTTTGTTTCTGGATGATATACTGTGTAAGTTGATCCTGATCGCACTTTATGTTGACTCCGTTTGGAACAGCTTCAGATATCTGGAAACAAAACCCCACATGTCTAGTCATTTGCTCTTTTATCTTTAAAAAAAGTGAATGCAAATACCAAGGTACATGATGGAATACTATCCAATCGAACTCCCTATGAGTGTTTTTACTCAAAAATGCTTCACGGTTACCTTGCAGGTTATGAGGGGGTTTTGCATATATTTGAAGTGGATCAGTTGCAAACAAACACAGTGCTATACTATTTGTTGGGGAAGCGCAGCGCTGCTTCCTTCGCTTTGCACCAATGAGCTTTGGGCGTCCCGGGTTCGATTCCCGTTACCGGCACTGTATGTGTATTTGGTTTTCCGTCTACACTCGCTTCCGCAGGTTTTTTCTCCGAGTGCTCCGGTCTTCCTCCTGCACTTCAAAACTGTCACCAGATTTGCCCATCATAGGCTGCCCCAACCCAGAATATGGGAAGCTGCATAAAGGGTAAATATTACAATTTAACTACCGATAGGATGTGCACTTGAAAAGCTGCAAAACACCTGCAGCGAATCATGAGCGATTTGATGTAAATGGAAAATAGCTATACAAAAACCATTTATTATTACTTATTATTTGTTCCTTGGGTTTTGTTGGAATATAATGAAACTTTGCTTACCACATCCATTTCAAAGTCTGCAGCTCCATACTCAGCTTGCAGTTGATTCATGAAAGAGAACATGTGGTGCTGTCTGGCTTTCATGATTTTCATCAGCCGATATTGATGTCTTTCCTTCCATTCCTCAAGTTCTTCGGTACTGTGTGCTCTAGTACATGGATTATCAGCTGGTATTAAGTTGGAAAACGGGCAGTGTATTCCAATGTTGTTGACGCTGGTGATAATATAATAACGCTTATTTGTCACCGAAATTAATAGAAAAAAATCCCCGATGTCAGTAATGTTAACAAGATAAGCTGATAAAAATAATGTTAAAGGACCAATGATATTTCCCTGCGGAACATCTTATATATTTACAATAATCTGTAGAAATTGTTCATAAAAGTCGAAGTACGCCCGATGATTAATCGTTGTTTTCAACAAAATAACCCACAATAATTATTAGATTATTTTTTTTTTTTTATATTGCTACGTACCTTGTGCATAATTCGTACTTTCCACTTGCAACATTTCCCGGGGGTTCTCTGTATCTCCAAGGTCTCTCCTTGTCAGAATTGATATTACGTTTATGCTCAGGTGTATCGGTATGGTGTTCGACCTGCCACCCTTGCGAGAAGGTCTGATCACAATAACTGCATACAAACTTCTGGACAGGAACCCTCTGTGTCGAGTGATCACCAAGTGGATCGACTATGTGATCGTAGGAAATGTGTCCAAGATTCCAGACTTTCACTTCGATTGGATTATGCGCATATGTACAGATTACCCCGAACTTGCAATAGTCACCTTGCCAGCATGTTCCTGCTTTTGCATAGCTCGAAAGAGATTCTGGGCGTGGTCTCACCATAATAGGCATCTTTGGAGGTGCAGTATACACCATCACCCTACTGGAATCCCATGGATGGCGGTCTGAACCGGTGCATAGGTTACTCTTTGCATGTTCTATCTCAACCTGCGGTGGCTTGCCGTTGAAGCAAATTCCACAAATAAATGTAAAATCGCCACTAAGAGTAGATTTCAACTTCTTGACCTTATCAGTTAATTGTGTTTGCTCGCAAGATACGGCAGTTTTTTGATGTTTAGACTGAGGAGCATCCTGGCGCTTCGGTTGGTGAGGATTCCAGCTATGCGCAATGTCAAACGTACGGTCTTCAGCTGCAGTAGGACTCACAGTTTGTAGTAAAGCACCATTGTTACCATCAAGATGGCAAGAATTCCAACTACGTTGATTGTAAGACCCAATATCAACTACAGAGGATTTAGCAGTTTGTGGGAGATCAGATACCTTCTGATGTTGTGGTTGGTGAGGATTCCAGCTATTTTGATTTTCAAATGTAGCTTCTGGTATAACAGCTGCTTTGTGTTCATTGTCAGAGGTTGGTAACTCACTATTTACATTTGTTGTACATCCTCGTTGCAAATTTTGTTTTTTCTTCTTCTTTCGTTTTGAAGATGTAGCATGATGAGTATTATTTTGGTGAGAATTCCAGCTATACTGATTGTCAAACGTGTTATCTTCAGCATAAAAATTCGCAGCTTGTGGCAGAACATCAGCTTCTTTGTCTACTTTATGAGTGGTTGGTAGCTCACTTTCTTCATTCGTTGTGTTTCTTTTTTGCGAATGTTGTTTCTTTTTATTCTTGCGTTTTGAAGATGCGCCATAATCGGTACTAGGCTGGTGAGAATTCCAGCTATGTTGATTGTCAAACGGGTAATCTGCAACAGAAGGATTCGCAGTTTGTGGCAAAACATCATCTGCTTTGTGTTGATTATTAGTGGTTGGTAGCTCACTGTTTTCATTTGCTGTGCTTCTTTGTTGCAAATTTTGTTTCTTTTTATTCTTTCGTTTTGAAGATGTAGCATGGTCGGCATTGGTAGTGAGTAGTGTGCCTTTTGGATCCAAATTTTGTTTATTCTTTTTTCGTTTTGAAGATGCAGTAGCAGTTTGAACAGAACTTGATGACGATAGAGCTAATGGAAAAATCAGAAATAACAGTGTCAAGTGATGATGTAAAGCATAATTCAAATGCATTTCTTGATACGTATTAATGATTACTAATAGAATATCTAATGGATGTCTTATTTACCTACATTAGAGATTCTAAGCTATGTGATTTGTGTTTTGCTCTTTCTAACTTTGAATTTAGAAGAAAGAAACCGTAACACAAACGACTCGTGTGGTCTGTTGGAATAGTGCATGTTGAAGAAACAATAGATTCGCGGCCTACCACGGCCAACGAGAGATGTTTTAAAGGTATTTAAAATCTCGATCCCTTTGTCTACCTGGTGCATTCGGGTCCTTACCTTTTTGCTTAGTTTGTTGCTGTATTGCAGAAGTGTAATGTTGATTATCAGCTACATCAACTCTGTTGAATTCTGCTAATTGATCTGAAGGACAAATGATATTTATGTTATTTAGAAATGGCTTTAATTGATGAATGAGATATACACAAGAAAAAAGTGAGTAAAATTCGGGGAATCAATTGACTTACACTCACTTACTTTTCAAGTTATACTATTATGTACAAATAAACATAAAAAATAACACTGGTCAGTAACAGGTTGTTGGGGTAGTAAGTGCAACATACATGTTTGATCACCCTGTATACCAAAAATGCAGCAAAATGGTCATAGTAAGCAGAAACTTGAATGTGTTACTTGTGTCTCAAGCATTGTTTTACATGCTCATACATTAAAAGGAAATCACCAAATATCCTATGCATGCATAAAATCCCTTTTAAATATGTGACCCGTCATATCAAAAGGTACCTTAAGGGTCCCAAAATGAAAATTGATTTTTTGGTCTCATCTGACAGATTATATTTTAAGCATTAAAATGACACCTTGCTTTTGGTTATTGGATGTTCCATTGCAAAGTTACATCCAAATTAGTAAAATGCATCGGTAGCTGTTTAGAATAAAAGAGGTGTATGGAGAGAGTGACATCAACACATATTTTTTTCTGATTACACCCTGTATAATTTTCACATACCCTGTACAATATCTTTCAAAACATGTATCGACTTAAAATTTACATATTTAATCATGTGTTGAAATATATTCAAATTTGTGATGATGTTCACATTTAGTGATACACTTTTTCTGACCAATTCATGAATTATGATCAGAACCTGAAATTCTGAGGCTTACTTTGGTCATAGTGATCAGTACTGCACACCTTTAAAGTGTGCTGAGGCACGTGTAATCAATCAATCAATCAATCATCAATCAATGATACACAGTACTTGCATGAAATGCATACCCCATGAAGGAGTCTATTCGTACAGGGGACCAACGGCTTGTACGTGACTTCCGAACCACGGAGCAAGTAGAGTAAAGTTTCTTGCCCAAGGAAACAAGGAGAACAAGGCCCGAACCAACAACTTCTGTATTACGAGACCCGTGCTCTAACCGTTCGGCCACGCTCCCCTCTGTAAAGGAGGCATATCGCATGATAAATCCATGTATTAATTCTATCACTTTTCTTAAAGTCTAAAACAAATTTTAGAAATACCAAGATGGTTGTTAATCCATAACATAGAATCCCACAATTTGTGGAGAGGGGATCTCTTTCCCAAGAAGATGTGAAAGGGCCATTTAGATTCAGAAATATAAAAAACCCATTCATTCAGGAGTACAACATGCCAGAAAAAAAGACATCAGAACCTTCATATCATGCCTTGCTTCCAATGGGATTTTTTTGGGGTTGTGATGGGAGGGTTTAGGGATGAACCATGTCTGAAATGTAAAATTGGGATGAGGTCTGCTGATTGTGCTATGTTTCGTCCCTAAACCCTCTCATTAAAACCTGTACAAAAATCCCATTGGAAGCAAGGCATGATGGGAATGTCCTGATGTCTTCTTTTACATGTCAGAAAATATGCCTGTTTTATCCATATTTAGTACTTACATTTGAGTGCTGCGCTTCTGTTCTTATCGAGACGTTTTTCTATGTTCAATTGGCGTTTTACATGATTTCCCTATTCATTTGAAGAGAAAGACAAAAAGTACAAAGCATTGTTAAAAATAATGGTTAAATATTGAAACATTTTCACTTTGCCCGATAAGCGGGATCGGATGGTGTCGGATTTTTGAAAGAAATTTTGTACCCATATCACTAGAAACATATCCATTTATATTATCTGTAATTTTTTTGGTCTGATAAATATACAATTTAGTAGAATAAAGCCAAAACAAGATTCAACCAGTTTGTGTCAAATTACACTAAAGATTTTTTTTATGGACATCCCCATCATTTCTGGAAGGTTTAACGTGTTTAAATTGAATACCAGAATGCAAGACTGACTCAAGTCCTTTTTTTTTTCAAAAAGGAGTTCTACACATGATACTTTCTTATAACAAGGGCTACCTCGTGCGTAAAGGACTAAAATGAATCCGCTCCGCAAGTGCCCCCAAAACTGTCTATGTATTCACTTTGGTCAGTGTTGCATACATAGATTGTTTTATTGAATGTATCATAAGTAGTCAAAACCATGTTCTTGGACAAATTCCCTCTTGAAATTGGAAGATAATTGGTGTTAGGTGTAGTTTCTGTCTATATTGCGTAGAAATCGGTTGTCTCATTTCAAAATGGTGGTCGAAAAACCTTTTTAAGGAAAAATTAGGTCCAGATGGATCGCACCTCCTTTTTACACAAAAATTAATACATAAAGCACATATGAATGCAAGAATGCCCCACGTTAACTGTCTAAATTGACCCTCTGAAAAGCATTGCAAGCACAAATACTATAGAAAATTCGTATGTTTGCCCTGCGTGCCAAATTGGCTAACTTAAACACCGGACATACTGTGAAGGTTTTTTTTTTTTTTTTTTTTTTTTTAAATAATCCAGTGGACTTGGGTTACTTTTGCATTTCGATATTCAATTGTTTGTTTATAATGTAATTCATTAGTACCCTACGAATATTATTCATCAACTCACAGGCACTCACTTACCTTATTTGTCCGCCTTTTTCTCGAAGTGTTTGAATTGTTATAACACTCAGCACTTCCTTTATGTTTTGTATTCTTTCTCCGAGTATTTTCGTCTTGCCAAGAACTCAAAAGCTCGTGAATAATTTTAATCAATATGCATACCCATATGTATAAAAGTACTTCCGATATGTCCTGAAATAAATAGAAAAAGTATCCGATCAATAATATTTTGTGATAACCCTCGTCCACCGAAGCCATTTTCTACTACTCCTAAGGGGGTGATTACCACCCCACCCCCCTGTGAATTTGAAATTGACACCCCAAAGTTATTTTTTCTTACATTATAGTACATGTATAGGTTAGGGGGATGGCTAAACGGCGAGTTGTGAGAGGGCGAGTTGTAGTTTGGCGAGTTGTGTGGTGAGTTGTGAGGCGAGTTGTATGGCGAGTTATGTGGCGAGTTGTTACGACAAGAGATGGCGAGTTACAATAAGAGATGGAGAATTACAATAAGCGATGGCGAGTTACAGCTATAGATGGTGAGTTACAACAACAGGTAGTGAGTTACAATAAGAGATTGGCACTTGTTTCTTTATTTATCTGTATTAGCATATAACAAATGTATTGTTGAATAGGTGGTAGAGTTACGCAATCTGTTGTTTTGTAATCAAATAGATCATATTTCGTTTAGAGAAGAACATTGAGGGTTGTAACATTTTCTTTTATCTATTGAAAAGTAAAAAGAACTTTCGAATTTTGATAGAAGTTTTGTTACTCTTTGCTTTTTGCAAAGTGTGCACATGGAGGCTTTATGTTGTTTTAGTAAAATTCAATTTACCAATTTGATTTCAATTAAGAAATACACAAAATGATTCTCTGAATTTTGAGAAACTGTCAAAGAGCTATTGTGATACGCGTTTCGTTTGAATGAAGATAAGATATTTTGATCTATTTTTTTCAAACTCATCAGCCACATTTTGCTTTGCTTGATATAATAAAATGCCCTGGGTTTTGGCTTCTTTTTAACCGGTAGAACATGTAAAAATATCTATGTTTGACATTCATTACATGAATACTGGTTGGTATCAAGCAAACGTGTATTTTTATATTCCCGTCGTGGTTGCCTTGTAAAGTTCTTATTTTGTTAAGTTTTTTTCTTTACAAGTATAGACCAATAAGTCTACATATTTAAACAACCCAACGATGAATGATATACAGCCTACAGGATTACAATAGTTATTGTTTTTGATGGTTTAAACTTCTAAGATGCCCAATTTAGGTATCTTATTTGACAACTCCTTTACATAGGCCTTACTCAGTGTATGTAACATAAATTAGCATGTTTGAGGGTAAGTGCCTGTGGAAACGAATTATTGAGAAGCTTTAATCATGAGTGTATCATGAGTGTTTAAAAAGTTCACGGGGAGCTCATCATGGAAAAATGTGACTTTAAATGTAATGTTCCTCTAAAAGATCTATCAAATCTCTAAGTATCGGAGACATAGGACAAATACCGTTTCAGAGTTAGCATGCACTATATTTGTTCGGAGCAGAAGATATGTTTAAATCATGGTTTAATGTTATCTTTGCTCTGACAAGATGTTCCCCCAGGTTTTGAGTTCGTCTTAATGCTCAGTTGTAACTCACCATCGCTTATTGTAACTCGCCATCTCTTGTCGTAACAACTCGCCACATAACTCGCCACACAACTCGCTTCACAACTCGCCAAACTACAACTCGCCCTTTTCACAACTCGCTACTTAGACAACCTCATAGGTTAGGGTTTCTTCTTTCCACTGATATCAAAATCATGAGAATCAGTGGCGTAGCCAGACATTTTCATCAAGGGGAGGGGGGGGGGAAGGCGGGGCAAAGATATTTTGAAGGGGGGCAACTCCCCAAATGAGTAGACACAAAATGGTACACCCAAATTTTTTTACCATAGCTTCTTATGTAAAAAATAACGTTTTTGGTCTTTTTTTTTATAAAGAAAGGAGTAATTTTTTTAGTTTTTAAAGTAAATTTTGCGACTTCAGTGCTAAATTGTTATGATTTTTGACGTGCGCGCAAAATTTGTAAACTTTTTTGTTACAATTACGAAAAAAGATAGTAATTTAGTATGAACTGATGGCACTGGAGTGAAAAAATAGACCATTTGGGGGCATGCTGTATGCTAAAAAGGAGTGTACTATGTAATTTCAATCTGATCTACATTTTTCTTGATTTTTAAAGGGGGGGGGGGGCAAGAAGGGGGCAAGGCTTCTTGGGGGGCAATTGCCCCACCCCCTTCTGGCTACGCCACTGATGAGAATCGGCAGAGGCGTTACGTAATCAATGACGACATAAAGAATTCGGGTCTGAATATTTCGCCGAAAATCTGATTATGTCAACCAATTTTGAAAATTTTGCAATAAAAGTTCCAAATATCAGTTTGTTTGCTAAACAAAGGTAATGATAATTTGTACATGTGCTCTTGAGATGGTTACCCTTTACCCACCCTGGAAAAAATCGAGTACAAAAATAGTACAACATTCCTGAGGTGCACATTTTGAACACAATTATAGTACAGTTTTAGTACAAATATAGTACATTTGTACTAAAACTGTACTATAATTGTGTTCCAAATGTGCACCTCAGGAATGTTGTACTATTTTTGTACTCGATTTTTTCCAGGGCACTTACTTTAACGGCGTACCCTACTCCCATGTTAGCGGCAGTGGCGTAGCCAGGGGTGGGCAAGGTGGGCGATTTGCCCACCTCGGAAATTTTTGGGAGAAATTTTGAAGACCTGGGAGAAAAATAAAGGGGGCAGAAAATTGCCTTTTCCCATAAAATTACGACAATTAGAGCTGAAAATTGCTAAAAAATTAGGTTGAAAACTTCATAAAGCACAATATTTGGCGGTTTTTCTTGAAAAACCCGGCGGAGTCAGCCCCTTGGAACCCCTGTAAAGTCGCTCAATAAAATCCATTGGAGAAATCTTGGGTGGTTTGCCCACCCTTGGATAAAGGCCTGGCTACGCCACTGGTTAGCGGGTACCCCCGGATAAAGTTTTTTCATCAAAATGACCGCAGAGGATTTACTTCATACTGCGTTTTGCTGTAATTAGCGATAAACCAAACCTTAGGTGATTGTAACCACTCCTTAGATGGACCATGATGAACCATGTTTGAATCTTGTTACACAGGATAAAATTTACATATTTTTTATATTTTGTACTGATTCTATCTATCTATCTATATCTATCTATAAGCCTAATCATAAATATTATAGGTAGAGACAAATATATGCGTGTTTTAAAAATGAAGTACACTAAAAACAAATACATTCCTTAAAAATATTTGCAAAATGAATACTAGTATATAATTAAGAGGAATCTTACCAAATTAATTCTGTTCAAAATTGTAAACCAACTTGGGTCAAAGGTCGATAGAATAAAATTCAAATATTTGTCAAAAACACATTTTGATTGTTTCTATTATTTTCGTTAAATCTATTTAAAAAATAAATTAAGCTGAATATACACACCCGGCAAATACTTTGGTAATATGTCAGACATATTACCGTATGTGTCCATAAAGACATAAAGAAGACGAAGCAAAACTAAGCAACTCACCATAGCGACTGCAGCTGGTATATAGAATAAGACGCCTTTAATACCTTCATGAGTCAGGAAGTATAATTACTAGTAGCGAATAGTCATGTTTCGTTCTTTTAGCTTCACTCTATTCAGAAACAAAATTGCTTTTCCATATTTTGTGTTGAGCAAAAACAGCATTAATATCATTTTCTGTTAACAGACTTTATATTATTGATTGCGCTGGTATATTACTTCACCTGAAACGTTCACACAGTGTTGGCGAAATACACTCATGCAATACCATGTCTGCCAAATGTTCGTTGAACTTCGAACCTTTGGTACATTCGCGGGGGTAATACTACATTTCCCATTGGTGTAGTTCTCAAATCCCCGGGTCAAATCCTCCCTGATTATTTTACTTATTAGAGCAGTTGCCGTTTAGGTATCCGTGAATTAAAATTATATTGTTACTGGTGAGTAATACGTAGATTATGACTCTTGTTTACGTTCACGTTTACCTATACCCAGATAGTAAAGTTAGTTGGCCCAAACTGGTCCAACTTTGTATATTCGTGTTTTCCTCTATTAATTGTACATATCATTACCCAAATTCCCGGTATCGATATCAGCTTTCTTTGACACTGTGATAATTTCCCCCTGTTAGGTCAGAGTTTAACCTACCGAGTGAATCAATAAAAGTGCAATAGTTGAAATGGGCACCATATTTAAAGAACAAGATAAATATTAAACAAATAAGTTTCTAAGTAGATTACAAATTTTCCTTTAGAGTGTTGAAAGAATGGAGAAAATTGATAAAGGCGTTTCAAAGATATGCTTATTAAAGTGGGTGGTGTAAAATCATTTCTGATCAACCAGTGAACATTTTGATCATGTGTCTCATAAGGATTGAATATAGCAAATAGTAATAGAAAAGCATTGTCACATTAAATTTAAATAATTAAATGAGTTGTGTGAGGGATACTGTACACGTCGAGTAGGCCTACACGTATTATGCATATTGGGGGATATTGGGGTAAAACCATATTGCATTTTAAAATAGGGGAAGCTGGGTTGAGTTGGCCCTCGGGGCGAGTTGGCCCACCACGAGGTTTTGCTCACGTGACCTAGGGAGAATTATGTTACTGGTGATTTTTGGCCATATATAATGCATCAAATTTACCATAAAATTTACAAAACCCAGCTCATCTCTTTGTGTGAGTTATCAGTAAAACGAGTTTTTGAGTTACCTAAGTAAACCTTTTTTAGCAAACGTAATTGTGTACTAAGTGTCAAGATATTACTTCGCTGGTCCAAGTTATTATTATTGATTACGAGCTATGGTACATGTCCAACATGTCATGGGATCAAATCCACTTTATCCTTTGTTTTGTTGGTATACCACGAGGTTAAGTCAAAACTGGGACTACGTGGTGAGTTGGCCCCCTACCACATGGGGCAAGTTGGCCCTACGGCGAATTTGCCAAAGATGGTATGATAACCTACTTAGACTCTAGCACAATAACATTTATGACGTTTTAACACGATTTTAATTCTAAACAAGTAAATAGATGCGTATAACAACGTCACAACGTATCTTTTTAAAAGATCGATATTGTATTAATTTATTATGGCATTTCATCTCAAAAGGACATTTATGTAATGCAGAACATTCCCGTGCTTCACTTAAAAAAACATAATGTATGAAATGTGTCACGGTAAAATGAGTACGACTCTTTTTTTGTAAATGGGGCCAACTCACCCCACTGGGTGGGCAAACTCGCCCCGCAAAGCGGGGTGAGTTGGCCCTTTTGACGCCTTTTTTATTTTTTTAATTATCTAAATATGAGTCTTAGTATTTACATAAAACATAGCTTGGGAGCTCTTGGGTACATATCTATCTTGTGTTAACAGGAAAAACTTCTAGACAATAGCCTCTCCAATACAGGGGCATTCAAACAAAAGGGGGGCCAACTCACCCCACCCTCCCCTATACATAGAAAGTCTATGCGATCCACTATGGACGGATTTCCTGTATATGAGTCTACGGAACTCCGTTGAGGGTCACAACCTTATTGTGTCTATAAAAAGGAAGCTAGGGGTGTGTGGAAAAAGTATCATAAAAATTCAATTTATAATCCTCACGAATCAAAAAAGTACAAACCAGAGTCGGAATGTCTCCTTTAGATGTATAAAATAACTCTTTGGAAGAGTCACTTTTTTGACAATAAGAAAGAGTAAAGAAAAGGTATCTTAGAGAGTCATTAACACTCTATATTTGTCTCATGCTTTGAAAAAGTAACAATTAGAGTTTGCAGTGACTTTACATGACCATTGAAGAGTGTCAGGAAAGATTATAATGAAGAGTCTTAGTAGTATAAGTGGGAGGATTTCGGAGGCTGGAACTTCTGGTTTGAGAAGGTCAAACAAGGTCAACTGAGGTCACCGAAGATCAATTGAGGTCACCGAAAAATTTAAAAAGGTCAAGTTGTTGGCGGGAAAATTCAAATTGATAAATTCAAAATGGCGAATGGTGGGAAATTTCAAACTGATTAAAATTAAAAAAATGGTGGATAGCGGGAAGTTTAAGTATCAACGAAGACAGTGTTACCTGAAGTTGTTCGTAATTGGCCGATTCAAATTGATTAAAATTCAAAAATGGCAGATGGCGGGAAAATTAAAATGGAATTTTCCCGCCATTCGACGTTTTGAATTTTTATCAATTTGCATTTTCCCGCCAACGACCTGACCTTTTTGAACTTCCGGCGACCTTTTGACGAACTACCGGTGACCCCAATTCGACTATTAAAAGAGTAGGGAGAAAGTACCACAAAGAGTCTTTGTGACCCTCTACAGGGTGTCCCAATAAAAATGCATCACTTTTATTTTTGGTCATATCTCAGAAACCGATTAATTTAAATGAAAACTGTTTTCATAATAACAATAAGTATAGTTTAGTCTTTCATCGAAGAAATTTTGAGCAAAGTCGGTCGAACCGTTCTTGAGAAAACA
>JXSR01S026816.1:12377-29345 GCA_000969725.1 Ophiothrix spiculata | reverse complement strand
GTGATATTGGAATAAATTGATATGATATGATATGATATGATATGATACGCATTAAATCTGAGTAAACAAGTAAACAGGCAATTTATTACGCGGCCACCGTTGTCTGATTAATTATAAGCAGGAAGAACTTTATACCAATAATTTTTTTTTACCATAATGGAGGTCTGAAATAGTTCTTTAGTCAGAAATTCTATTTTACATTGTAAGCTCAGAGTAAAAATTCATTTTCTGGAACATGTTGTCAACAAATTATGACTTACATTTACATAAGATAAAGTCAAATGGAAAATGTACAAGAAGATATGATCATAAGGAGGAGAGGAGGGCTACATGTTGACTTGGCCTTAGCATGATGCAACCTATAGTTTGTCAACTCAAACTATGCAGTAAATTACGTATCATCTGAGCATAAACATTGCATTAGGCCAAAAAAAAAGTTTGTTTGGTTGCCCTCCACCGACCGACCCTATTTTTCAGCCTGACCCAAACTCTTTTTTATTGAATTTTTTTTTTCTAAAACTTACCGGAAACTAATAAAAATGTTATATTTTTGCTTTTTTCGATATTCAACCCTCAAAATGTTTAAGATGTCCCAAATTACTACAAGAAGTATTTGATTGTTTTGATTTGGATGTCGCGGGGAAAGTTGTGAAGGCTGGAGCGGCCGATCGACCTAGCAGTACGTGGAAGAGTATTAAAAAAAAAAAAAAAACGACCGACCGACCCTCTCTGAAAAAAGCTCTGGAGGGCAACCAAACAATTTTTTTTTGGCCTTATGCACATCCATGTTAAAAAGTGCATTTAGATGTCCCTGATAATTAAACAGAAATGCTCTGTTGCTTTTTAGCTATCATTTTATAAATAGACATTAATTGTTTTCATTTTGTGTCTTATTAGAAAGAAGGTAGACTGCCTGACTCACTTGGAGCAAAAAGAAAGTTCTAAAAATTGTAACCGGCATTTTGGGC
Source organism: Ophiothrix spiculata (assembly GCA_000969725.1). Taxonomy (NCBI): domain Eukaryota; kingdom Metazoa; phylum Echinodermata; class Ophiuroidea; order Amphilepidida; family Ophiotrichidae; genus Ophiothrix; species Ophiothrix spiculata. The sequence goes on along the minus strand of JXSR01S026816.1, from coordinate 28,377 downwards.
CATATTTTGTGACATTTTCTGAAAATGTCAAAACATTCCAAAATTTATAAATTTAATAATATCTCTGTAAGGGAAGAAGATATAAACCTAAAAAAGTAGTAAAATGTGTATTTTTATATGTAATACGCATTTCTAAATAAGTATAAATTTTTTGAATCTGAAGAATTTGCTCAGTTGTGCAATTAATCTCTTCACGTCTTCAAACAGGATTCCGATTCCGAGTGGTCTGACTTCAATGGTGGGGATGATGACGAATGGGAAGAGATCGACGGCAAGAAACAGAAGAAAAAAGGTGATGACAACCAGTCTGGGTCGGAGTCTGGTAGCAGCTGGGAGACTGCTAGTGGTGCATCTTTTTCCACAGTCTCTTCACAGTCTGGCGATGGAGAAAATGAGGCCAAATCAGAAGAAACAAAGTTCACTAGGTATGGATAGATATTTTGTAAAATGACAAAAAATATCTTTTCACATTACCATGCATCTCAGTTCGGGAAAGGTCATAATTTCTTTACAGTAAATTAATTCATTTATGTTTAACTTTTAATTTTTAAAACAATCTATGAAAATAAGAGTACATTTTACAGCAGTTTCTTGTTGAATGGCCTGATTCTACAATTTAGCCATGAAATTCTCTCTGTCAAATATGTTTGCATTTTTTTCCAAAATAATGGGAAAAATTTGGCAGATAAGAATCCAAAATATCATTACTAAATTTTCAGAGTAGGGCCCATTCCAGTATGAAAATGCTTTAGAATGTTCAGATTTTCATCGGTTGTTCCAAAAATGTATTCAAAGTTAGAGTAAATGAATTCATCTACTGTAGAGCAGGGATTCTCAACTAGCAGCGCGTGCGCCAAATTTGGCGCTTTGACAAGTACTAATTGGCGCTTTGACACTCTCTAAAAACAATGAAATACATTGGGAATATACTGAGGAATGGGCAAGTTTGGCACTTTCCCCTACAATGTTTTTCATTTATGTGCCGCATTGCAAGAACTAGTTGAGAACCCCTGCTGTAGAGTATAGGAATTCATATACATAAATGAAATACGACCTTTCCCTGACTGATCTGTATTGAATTGAGATCTCGCTAATCAAGTCTAACGCCAGCCCGAAGTTTGCTAAACAGACTAATCCTTGATGATCATTTAATGATACAAGCATGGAGGATGGAAATATAGGGAGGGCAGCTTTAAAGGAGCTTGGTCCGATTTTTCAAAATTAATCTTCAATGTCATGTAAAATATGCTCATTCAAGAAACTTAGTTTCAAATTCCAGGTGAATGGGTCAAACCGTTATTTTTTTTTTGTTATGGCAATTTTTTATTTCGGAGCGGCCTATTCATTGCTGTATTAAATTAATTATGGTTACCATAATGAGACACATTTTCATATGTATCTCCAAAACTGAACATACCGTACTGACTCGAGTAATGTCCCACCTTTTTTGAACGTGAACTTGGAGCAAAGTATGGGGCTGGGACTTTACGCGAGGACGCATGAGAGAGACTGAACTAACCGGTCGATATACCGAGGTAAATTGTCCAAGCTAGAGGGATCAAATCAAGCTATTTATTGTAACATTTTGAATAACACATTTTAGGATTCACTTCAGTAAATATTCTTTAAAATTATCCCGATGAGTTTTTTCAATAAACACTTACAGGAACGTAACAATCAAGGTTTAATATGGTGAAATTACTATTGCACATTCGATTGTGAATTCGCCATTTTTAACCCATGCACGTAGTGCCTGGGTTCATAGAACCATGATCATGTCTATCTATCTATCTATCTATCGGTCTATCTATCGGTCTATCTATCGGTCTATCGTTCAACTTTCGTAAATATGCTTCTTCTCGTATATGCTTTGACGGATTTTCTTGAAACTCGCACAGGATGATCCTTGGGTAGAGGGGCTACGGGGGCGTTCACGATTTTGCGACCCGAGGTCATCGGGTGTCAAACGAGGGCGCTTTCCAAAATTCTTTAAAGCGCTTCTTCGTCTACAGATTTCGACCGATTTCGACGAAACTTAGGTTGAGGCATCCTTGGGCGGGGCTTCCTTCGGGGTGTTCAGGAATATTTGATCGGAGGTCATCCAGGGGGTCATTGGGGTCAAGAAAGGTGAAATTACTAAAAAAATGATCAAAAATAAGTATCTGACCATAGGAAGGTGCTGGAATGATGGTTCTTGCATAGATCGATTGATAAAAATATACCGAACATATTTTTAGTACCCTTGACCCCCAAAGGTCAAAGTTCACAGGTCAAAGGTCAATTTATTTAAAATAATAATAAAAAATCAGTATTCGGCCATAGGAAGGTGCTACATTTATGGTACTAGCATAGATATATTGATAAAAATATACTGAAAATATGACAATATGCGTTAATTCAGCAATTATAAATATTGATTTATTGTTTCATAGATGTGGGTGTGGGTGTGGGTGGGGTGGGGTTGGTGTGGTAAGGTTAAAGTCTCTCAAAATTTCAAATTACTAAAATTGCATGACGCATCATATATACTGAATTCGGAGAATTTGGTAATACGATAGATCCGGTTGAGCGATTTTGAAATGTCTATTTGTATGTAAAAGTATACTAAAGTCTGAACTTAAACGTCCTATATCTCATCAAGGAAGCACATTTTTCTATGTTGATATTTTTTGGTTTAAAAGTATAGATTTTGTATTAACAAGTTTGTGTATGATTTTTATATTGATTTTAACCATTTTCTATAGGCCCTATTTAAAACAAAACAATGTTCAAAAAATGCTTCTTTGAAGTCATTTTTTTTTTTGCTAACGGGCTTTCGTGCAGGGGTTACTGAGCCTGTGGCTCTTGTTTTTTTTGCTAACGGGCTTTCGTGCATGGGTTACTGAGCCGGTGGCTCTCTGGTTTAATAGTAACAATCGCAATTGCGCATGTCCAGTAGATATGACAGTGCATGCTCTTATTTATTTTTACCGTTATATGAACAAAAACATCGCCATCTGTTGACGATTAGAATACAGACAACAGTGAAAAGGTGTATATTCATCCGCGATCAGCCGTGATATTCCGATAAATTATAAGACATTTTGGATAAAATGTACCCATTTCTATCAGAATTAAGATCAGAGTTTGCGATTATTTTTTGATGCAGATTTTGATATTAGGATAACTTTTGCAGGTGATTCAGCAAATTATGGCCACAAATAAATGGTATTGGGATATTTTGGTAATGATTATTTGACGACTCCTAAAGAATACCAATGGGACTTTACGCGAGTGTACGTTAATTTTCTGAAAATTTTTGTAAATATACAGGGGGTACATTGCCCGAAGATGGGATTTTACCAGAGTCAGTACGGTAACTCAGCTGTGAAATGTCACACGGGTTATGAGCAAAATATGAGCAACATTTAGGTACAAAAAACTCAAAAAGTTTGAAAAAATGTTTGGCAATCGGACCATGCTCCTTTATGTATGTAGATTGTGTTCAATGCACAGAGAGTGCCGAATTTTTTTAATGATAATATTATGAGCTGTCCACTGTAATAAAACGTAGGTTACAAGGACCCTCGCTGTAACCAACATTAATTTCCTTTTGGGCATGACTTCAAATCTCAATTATACTTTGATCAACACCAAATAGGTGGGCATTATGAGGATTTTCTTCATCCGCAAGTAAACCTAATCCCAGTTACACGCGTGCCTTAGATACTGATGCGCGAGTCACACGTGCAACGCACACTGCGTCTCCTGCAGTTATGCTGTGTCCAGCAACGCGCATGCTTATCTGTATCGATTCACGATGTAAAGAGGCCCGCCTATTTGGTCTTGATCAAAGTATAGATATTGGTTCTTTGACCCAAATGGACCAGATAGCTGTGATGGGAAAAGTGCATTCTGATAACAGGTTCTGCATTTGCCATGTAGTTATATCAAAATTGGTTTCTATTTTCAGGCACCAGTTGTGTGGTATAAATGGAAAGGTGGTAAATTCTGGTTATATTGCATTTAAATTTAGTTTGTGATTTTTTTAATTGATTTCTTTCGGGACTTTTTATTTTTACAGTACAAAAATATTAGACGAAGCAGCAAAGGAAGAAAGTGAAAAGAGCAAGAAAGATACATCAGTACAGAGTGGGCAAGAAATGGAACATTGTGACTCAAAAGCTTCAAACAATAAAACCCAACCAGCCGAGGATAGCTCTAAAGATATTGGGGCAACAGCAGTAGTGGAAACAGCCAGTGATAAGAGTACCCAATGTTCACCAGGCACGGACACAGAAAAGAGTAAACAGAATAACAATGAAGCTAACAAAGTGTGCGATAAGAACGTTCAATGTCAATCCACAGCGACTGCGGGGCAAAATTTGGATTTAAACGAGTGCGTTGGGGATGAGACATTGGCGCAGCTGAGCGTTATCGAAGATAAAATGAATCAGCTCTGTACTATTGCTCACTCGTTATTAGTTAAAAAACAGTTTGTCACTGTAAACAAGGATGGGGAAAGCAATCAAAGAGGACCTGAAGATAGTGTCACTGATGTCAAAAAAGAGGCGAATTCAGAGACTAAATCAGGTGTAGACAATTTTGGAATGGATGGTGATGGTACAAAAAGGCTACACACTTGTTCGAATCCTTGCAATGAAGCTGCTGCATCTGTGAATACAAGCGTAGCTCCTGCAGACGGTAGTAGCGTCGATGGTGTTGAATCCGCGTGTATGAATACTGGCGTAGCTCCTGCGGAGGGTAGTAGCGTAGACGGTGTTGAATCCAAAGGATCAAACAGTGCAATAGAGTCTGCCGCTAAAGCTAGCGATGAGGATGAACAACTTAGTAGTGAGTATATGATAAGGAATGAGACTTAATTGTTATATTAAATGTATTGGCCAGATTCCTCATGGTTGTAAATCGTAAATCAAAGAAATACATGACACTGAAACTCATTATTTGTTCTGAAAATGATTTTCAAACAATTTTCTTTTTTTCAAAACTTTTGAGCAGTGTTTCTGTTTTCATAAATGTATATTAAAAACGTTTCCTCAACTATATTAATGTGAAATGTTGACAAAAACAATGAGAAAAATATTGTGATAGATGTAAAAAGTCTTTGATTTTGAGAATTTCATTGCATACCTACCTTCAAAAAGGTAAGAGACTATTATGTCAAATTGAGTTGATTCTGCAATGTTGTAATGCTTGACTATTTTTAATACTAAGTAATGATTCAAAAAGGCAATTCAAATTTTGGTCAATACACCTAGCTGTTAGGCAGATCGAATAACCCCAAACCTTCTTTTGTTAATTTTTGCCACCGGGTTTTGAACGTAACCTCTTGAACCAAATCCAATGTCTACCTATACCAAGCTACTCGTAGGGCACTGCCTAGGTCGCTAGCGATTTGGTACTCATGTGACCCTTCATATCACAAGTCGGCATAGTAAATTACAAGATACATTGAAGCTGAGCATAGTCAAAAATCAGGTCCAAGGTTGAATTTCTAATTTTGTCAGAAACAACACCTTTGAAATGTATTCTATCATACTAATCAGGTTCCAACATCCAAAATATAAAGCAAATGTTTTAAAAACCGATATAAAAATCCTTTCTCCATTTAAGTTTTAAGTACAGAAACATTAAACTTGATTTTCTCAGAACTATAGTTTTCCGATGCCTTTTACCATTTTGGATGTAACTTTGCAATCGAACATCTAATACCCAAAAGCAATAGATTTCGATATGATGGGCCACATATATGACAGGCCTGATATATCATTTCTGTCTATGACTTTGGCGCCCCCCCCCCCCAAAAAAAAAAAAAAAAAACTCTGTGTCTCAGTTTACTTACGGTCAAAACCCTAAGCGCTACCTGGTGTTTTTGGGGGTTTTTTTAGTAAAAAAGGGCTGCGGATGCGGAAATACCCCCTAATTTTTTTTTATTGCATTTTTCGGCCACTGTTTTTTTTTTCGCGGCCGTTTTTTTAACTTTTTTCCAGTAGTAAGAAAAAAAGATGAAAAAGACTGAAAATCTCTCAAAAACCTATAAAAAAAAGAAATGCGCTAAATTTGGATTTTTAAAAGCTATGCGCGCGGGAAGCTGAGACAGACTATTTTTTTTTCTTTGGCCTTATTGGGATTTGGGCTATTTTAATGATTATCTCTTGTATCCTTTAGTAGCCTTTGGGAGCTTTATGGGTTAGCATTGAAAAACTCTAGCCTTGATAAATTTTATGTTTTGTTTATATAAGACAAAAGCATAGTGGGTTAGTGTTTTTAATTATTTTTGTTTACTTATGGTCATTTTGTAGCATAAAATATCAATACCTGTATCTGACTTTTGACTTCTTTAAGTGTGTGCACCATAGCTTATCATGATTTCCATTACTCACAGTAACCTTGTCTCTTATCAACAGAATTTGTTCACATTTCAGAAATAGCTTGGTGTGCATGTCCATATTTCTTGCTACCATAGTGATATACCACTACATTTTTCTTTCAGATTTTATTCTATTGGAGGAAGTACCCAGTACTCATATGTTTAATTCTGCCACATTCACTCCAGAAGACCCGAAAAGCTTTGCCTCATCTATTAAGAAAGAGGTATGTGTAGTGTTCAGTATCAGAATGTCCATTATACATCAAAACGTGGTACTTTGAGTATCATAGTGGGCAGTCCATGCATTTTAAAGGGTGGGGGTTTGAAATCTTTAAAAATTGTAACAGGGTTGGAGTTCACATTTTTTCACTAAAAAGGGTAGATTTATATAAAGGGTGGAAGCTGTTTAACTAAGTTGTTTAACTATATTTACTAATCAAGATGGAAAATAGGAATATCCTCAGGCTGAAAATAAGTGAAGTGATATTTCAGTAATGCTTTTGGGTGTCAGTCAACAACATTGCATGGCACCGGAAGTGGATGTATAAAACCTAGAAACTGCTAAAGGGTAGGGGTCGGGAATTTTCAGTATCAAGGGTGCCTTTATAAAAATGGTGGGGGTAATATAAAAAGGGTGGTGGTCTAACCCCACTGCCCACTATGGTATTGGAAAAAAATTGGCATGCACATATGATAATAATAAAAAAAATTTCTTTACACTCCATGTAGTCAGACCAAGGGATTTTTATAGGTGAACCGATTCTCTCTGCCATTTTGATTCCACCGCCGTGTAAATCCTATAGGCCGGCAGCCATCTTGGATTGTCGCACATGGAGGGTGAGTTATTGTACCTCCGGCATTTTACGGCTCCATGTGCCACACTTCGAGGGTCTTCGCAACAGAATAGCGGGAAAATTGGCGTACTTTGATCAGAGCAAGTCGCAATACACGCTACTTGAAACGCAGACACGGTTTGCACATGAAACAAAATGCACACGCTGTATATGCGTCAAGTGAACATTTACGTGATCTGCCTGGATATCGGGTCAAACTCCGAATATATCCGGAGGTACAATAACTCTGCTCCATGAGCGACACAAGGTGGCGGAGAATATCGGTTCCCCTATAAAAATTCCTTGAGTCAGACAATTAAAGGAGCAGTACTGTGTACCAATTATGAAGCTTTGTTTTCTAAGATTAGGCCAACATAATTAAATGGTATGTCTCAAAGCTGCAGCATGCATTTATAAAAATGTGCACATTTATATATATTTTTCTTATGTATTTATTCCATTCTTTTTGAAAATATTGGTTCAAAATCTTGACACTTGAAAAAAAACAAGTTCAAATATCATTTATAGCTTGAAATTTTTACTTGTCTGTAATATTTTATTCACTACTATGGTTTTACCCTGATTTTACAGTCAAAATCTCAATTCAGAGGAATAAAAAAAATGGAGGTATAAAAAAATAAAAACCGTATTTCACATTTAGTTTTTCACCTGGTGGTGAGCTTTGAGACAAACAATATAATTATGGTGGCCTAAACTATATTTGTTTTTGTGGAGACTTGTTTGGTTATACCCCGGGGTCGATTTCACTAACGTTAAAATGCATCGTTAACCCATCGTAAGACCCAAACCCATCGTTAGCTAAAACCACCTCTTGACCCCACGCAATGTTAACAAAGGGTTCATTTTTTCTATTGCATAATTCGTATATCTTACGATGCGGTGAACACTTACGAAGGGTTTTCATGTCTTTATGAAGTCTAGTTTTAGTTACGAGCTGAACCCTTCGTTAGCTAAGATGCATCGTAATGTTAGTGAAATCGACCCCTGGTCACATAACCTTGCGCGAGGTTTACGATGCGTTTCCAGCGTCATACCGGGAAGAAATTCAGCGGACACTGAACAATAGAGACTGGACAGTGTCTGTGAGCCGGCAAGACACCAAAAGCATGCTGTAAGGATTTAACTCTTGAGTTAAAACCTTGCAGCTTATTAACAATGTCTTAATTTATGGCCACATAACAACTGGCGGCCGATCCATGACCAAACAGGCAATGAAAGCATTTGCCGATTTTATACCAATGTTTCGGTCTTTTGGCTTCCTTCCGATTACCAGACATTGGTTGGCGGCCGGTTATTATTTGACCATAGCATAAGCTGTTCTGCATGCCGAAGGTTCCCTTGTGCACTTTCACTCGCTCGCTCATTGGCGTTGTATCAGCAGTTCTGTGTGCAGGTTTCGCTTCTGCACTTTAGCTACTGCACTCATTGGGTGTTTGATTGGTTTATTCTGTATATTTACTGGCCAATGCAAGAATTGGGAATTCAAAATGAAACTGACCATCTTGAGTTCGTCATTTATGTATGTACCAGCGTAGTGACTATGGAAAAAATAGTACAACTATAGTTTTTTGGTTGTCCTAACCTGACTGTGTATTATTTTGTTAATTTTCCTCAGATAAAACTACTGCAAACGTCATTGCCACAAGGAATTATTGTCAAAGCATTCTCTGATAGAATGGTAAGATGTAGATATTCAATAAGACAAAAATAACACACCCCTAGCACTAATAAATAATGTCATGCACTAACCCCTTCTTACTGGTCCACATGTAGTAACACAGTTCACAAAGGGGTAACAGAGAAGATAACAGTACAAATAAACATGATTTTATACCTCATATATAGATTCCAGTCCTCTGATTGGTTAAAAGTGAGGGCCTGGATATAACTAGGCCCTATAAATTTACTATGCCCGGGGCATATTTTTCACTAGGCCCGCTCAATGCATTTTGCGTATTGTAACTCAAGCTTCACACGCCCGTCTATAAGCATTCATGGTCAAACATGCGCTGCAGTGGGTAAGCTAGTTATCATGTGCGCACAATACGACGCAGTCAGCACTGAAAGGAGAAACAAATGTCGTAAATTATCATTGGGCGCTTTGAGTGCTAAAAACCAACCAGAGGACAAAAATCTATATATTCGGTATATAAAACGAATATTGACTGCTTTTAGTTCGGGGTATGGTTTAAATTATTTCCCCTCGACGATCTCAAACCCATAAATATACCCTCAGCTTCGCTTCGGGCATATCCATGGTTTTGAGATCACCTCGGGAAAATAATTTAAACCATGCCCCTCAACGCAGTCAATATTTGTATAATAGAATGACACTAGAATGCATGATCACATATCATCATACTCCTCCATTCTCTCCATACCCAATACTTAATTCATACATATTCAACATACAATCCATCCTGCAAACTAAACAATATACCAGCACGGACACCTCTAAAATTGTAGGCCTGCAAATTTATAAGAATTATTATTGTTTTAAAGTAAAGTCGATTTGTTATTAGAATTACAAATATAGTCTGATAGCCACATAAAATAGATTTCTCCTGCTTTCAAAAAAATCTAATAAATGACATTTCTATATGATTTTCCTTTTCACAGGACTTATTTTCAGTACTTTTTGAAGGACCTGACAACACTCCATATGAAGACGGGTTGTTTTTCTTTGATGTCCGATTACCCCCAGACTACCCTAGATCACCACCCATAATACACTTCCACGCCTACTGCAGTGGTAGATTAAATCCCAATCTGTATAATGATGGCAAAGTTTGTGTGAGTCTTCTCGGCACTTGGACTGGCAAGGTGAGATGATCATTAAATCTAGAACTTTGTTGTATTTTTAATTTAGCTCATGGCTCATTCCACGGAAAATGAAACTTTTTTTAACTTCAAGCAAAAAATCAGCTTTTTTATTTGACCATATAAGCAGGTTAGAGAGGTTTTACTTGTAAGTCGTTTAGAGCAAAAAAACATATCCGTGCGAAGTCACAAACGTTACCGAACGTTACATGAACTTTATTCAGGACTGTGGCAATTAATTTTATTTTCAAACACCTTTATATCTCGGTCCCACAAGTGGGCACTATTATCAACAAAAAACTTGTGGAAAGAATGTCTATGCTAGGAGCTGAAGCCATTTAAAAATGAAATTTTTCACTTTTTTGTCACAATCATTACTTTGAAATCTCCCTCATGTTTGTTTTTAGTCCAGAACATTGTATATACTTTGATTTAGCTTGCTTTTTTTTATCCAGAATGTTGATGTATTCCTAAAACTAGCTAAATTTTTCCAGTCATCTGACCAACATGTGAATTAATGACAAATTTTTGGCAGTTTTAAAAATCAGAAATTTTAGATCACTAATCGTTGGTAGTTTTCTCTAGATTAGAAAAGAAGGAATGAGAATCTTCCTTATTTTTCAGGAATTAATGCAATTTTTTCTGTCAAAATTGGCAAAGAAGCCTATTTTTAATCATTTTTAAGCAGTCTCCTGCAAAACTTGTGAATCACATTTGATTCTCATGCCTGGAAAAGGCTAGTATTCCTTATTTCTGTTGATAACTGTGTGTCCCTGCTGTAATACTGCATTCAGAGTCCAGCATTGTCATCAAAAGATGTCGCTCAATGTTTTCTGATATGCAGTCTTCAGATTTAAAGTGCACTACTTGGAGCATGTGTAGAGCGTGACCAAGACTGTATCAGCATACATCTTGAGATGAAATCGTTTTCAAATCTTTGTATACACCAATTTAGGCTGATGTCACAGCCTCTTGATTACAAAATGGGGGACACAAACTTCAAACGTATTCCGTTAACTTCCTGAAATATTGTTTTTTTACATTTATTATGATAGTGACTCTAGTAAATCAAAATGTATCCAATCGACTGTTTTTTACATGGAGATAGGAAAGTTTGGTTTGTTGACATCACGATTTTAGTACAATTCTAAACACCTCACAAAAGATAAGTGGACAGTTACTTTGAGCCCAATAAATTGAGCCCTCAAAGTCAAACAATTTTGACATATATGAAAAATATGCAATCTCAGCTACAAATTTGACATTTAAACCTTTATCGTTGTTTTACACCATCCATTTCAAATTTGGATGTCACTTTTCATTTCTCACAGAGTAATACACATAATACACAATAAATGGTCCATCTCTACTCCTGCCTTGCAATATATCGATTATTTTAACATTATTTTTATTACTGTATATATATTGAAAATTAGCAATTTCAAAATCCAAGTTTTAACGGTTTAAAGGGATGTCATACATCTTAAAAATCTAGCCTATGTGTTTACTTCATGAATGCTGAAGTGAAAATTCTTTATTTTAAAAGAAAAATATTTATACTTACGTGTTTAATTAAAGAAAATCAAGGAAAGGCTTTTTGGCCTATATTTATACCCACTTGACAAAACGAAAATAAGGTCAAACCAATTTTATCAAAAAGGATAATGTGTCTAAGTTGGTAAAACAGTTCATATCAGCATGCATGAGACACTGCAGGTATACCCAAAATGTGAGAAATGAAAACTGAGACAAATTTTTCAAACGGGTGGTGTAAAATAATGGTAATGGTTTTGATGTCAAATTTTGGGGTCAACATTCAGCTGAGATTGCATATTTTTCATACAGGGTGTCCCAATAAAAACGCAACGAACTTTGAACTTTTATTTTGAGAGAACAGAGCATAGTGGTGAGCAAACAATACAATAATATTATAGAGTAGACCATTGGCTTTTACAGGATTTTTGTTTCGTTTAATTTGGATCTCTGAATCAAAAGTTATTGCACATTTTGTAAATACCCGAAAAATCTTGGTGGTCCGATTTATCAATCTGTAAAGATTCACCTCAGGTGACGTCATTGTGCACACGTTGAATGGAAATTGCTTAAAACATCACATGATTAGGAGAAGCATCCCATGAACCCATTTCATGACATTAGGACTCAATTTAATGATGATCTGATGATATTAAGCAGGTTCTTGCGTCTGGTTTCAGTCAACCTGTTGCGTCTCCTTGACGGGCCAGATGAATCATTAACTTACTTGAGTTCTTAAACTCCCTTGTCTTCAGTTTTCTTTCATGGTTTCGGTTAAAGACTTATTATTGGTTGACATCTTTCATTAGAATACCTATTTTAGACTATTTTGGTAGAAATTGTATCCTAAACTACCAAATTATCGCACCAGAAGTAACAGATTCAAGGAATATGAGAGATCAGGAAGATCTGTACTGTAATTGAAAATTTTGACCTATTTAGGTTAAAAATGAACTTAAAATATCACTTAATGTTAGGTACAGTTCAGGTAAGATTGGTTTGGATTGATTATGCTCTAATTGGTTGCAGAATTCTCTTCATTTCAAGTTTGTATTTCTTTAGCTTGAAGTCTAAACTTACAAATAGGACCAAAGTAGATTTAAAGGGCTTTCTTAAATTCTTCATATCTTTGGACTGGAGTGATAAAATGAAACGGGACTAAAAGCATGTTGTAGAGTAGTTACTTTACTTTTGAAAAACATATATTAGTATGATTAACTCTTTTGGGAACCATTTTTAAATAGTTTTTATTTGATCGTTGCATTAATATTGGGACAAGCTGTATATGTCAATATTGTTTGACTTTGATGATTCGTTCTTGGATTTATGGGGCTCAAACTAACTGTCTACTTATCTTTTGTGAGGTGTTTACTATCAAGAGCGCTACGAACAATGGCCTTTACTGGTGCATGCTACATCCAGGAGCTTCGAGTCTGTGTAAGAAATGAAATGTTCAAATGTGGAGGGGCTTTATTCTAAGTTGTTCATCACAAATCAACAACTCTGCATCTGATGCGTTCGCGTACTTTTTATTGCATCAGGGTGGCTTTAGCTGTCTGAGCGTGATCAAAATATGCAAAGTAGCATGTTTGAATACCCAAATTAATAAAAAGAAAATTTTAAGTGTGAAATTAATATTTCTTTAATATATTAATTTCCCTTAATAAAATTCTTTATGTCCTTGAATTTTGATGTGTGATCATATTTTTCTTTTCTTTGCCTTAGGGGAATGAAATGTGGACGTCCAAATCCAACTTGCTTCAAGTGCTAGTCTCTATCCAAGGCCTTATACTAGTTCAAGAACCGTATTATAACGAAGCAGGATACGAGAAGCATAGATGTTCACAGCTTGGGTTGGAGAATAGCAGAATGTACAATGAAACCGCTGTACTAAAATTAATTCAGGTAGGTTGGTATGAAAGAGGAGAGAGGTGCGCAGTTAAGAGGATGGGGAAATTGGGGGGGAGAATGGATTATTTTAAATTCATACACTTTGCGTTAAGTAAGCGTTGAAATTGTCAATCTAATTGGACAGTTGGTAACTTAAATGCATTCATTAATCTCGTCTAGTTGCACGCTGCATATCATGTACGCGTAGCATGCTCGCGCTTGTATGGCAAGTTTCATTTTAAAAAAAAGGTAAATCTAAATTACAATGATTAACATGGGACAATTGATGGTTGTATTTCCTATGTTTTATTCAAATAGCAAACACATTTTAAAATAATTATGCCAGTTAATTTCTTTGCAATTTTATTCTAATCATTTTGTATGAATTAGATTAATAATTAACTGCTCTTTACTTGGCGCTTGTGAAATTGTACAAAAATAATGCACCTTGTGCTGAAGTCAAAGATATCCAGTTCACTCAGATGCGCCTCGTGAGTGTGGAAAACTCCAAATTCAGCACGCGGTGCGTTATTGTTGTACAATTTTGCTCGCGTCAAGTAATGCGCAGTTATTAATCTATATGAGTAAGCACAAGAGAAGTAAAAAAAATTCGCAGTGTGGTTAGAGTGTAGCAGAATAAACAGTGAAACCACTATACTAGCATTAATTTAATTTAGTCAGGTAGGTATGTATCAAAATAGGACAGGGTTGAGTTGTTAAAGGGATGGGAGTTCAAGAATAAGTGTGGTTTGGCAAGAATATCTTATTGTTACAATGCGGGATATCAAAAAAGCATAGATATTTGCAGCTGGAGTTGGAAAATAGCACAGTGTAGATTGAAACTGCTGTACTATAGTCGAATGAAGAAAACCTTTTCACTTTAATGCGTCTTGTACGCCGAGGTTAAAGTTCAAACGCAACTCACGCGATACTCGTGAGCTCGCATGATTTGACAGTTCTGTTGCTGCGTGACTTGATGATCGATATGATTGGTTTGTTGTTCATGACGATCAGATTCGATCCTGCCCAGAATGAAAAGGTTTGTTTCAGATGACTATAACACTAATTCAATAGCAGAATGTCCAATAAAGCTAGGTGTGAGAAAATTACTTCAAGGAAGTTGAAAACAGATGAGATTTTTGTTTAATACTGAAAACTTCAGATAGTCCAACCCTTTTTAGGAAGCTTATTTCTGGTTGAGTCCTTAAAAATATGGAAACATCAGTTTTAGATGCAGGGAGAACCCAGTACCCCGTGCCCTTTCTGTGGGTAACAACCCTGGACAAAATCGAGTACAAAAATAGTACAACATTCCTAAGGAGCACATTTGGAACATCATTTAAGTACAACATTCCTAAGGTGCACATTTGGAACATCATTTAAGTACAATTTGAGTACATTTATAGTACACAAATTTGTACTATATTTGTACTAAAACTGTACTATAATTGTGTTCCAAATGTGCACCTTAGGAATTATGTACTTTTTTTGTACTCGATTTTGTCCAGGGAAAGCACTGGCCATAATAGTTTTTGCACCATAACATTATTTAAAGTGAAGCCTCCATCTCCCTTTTATATCCATTAATGAACTCATTTTGTGGTGCATTCTTTTTCCAGTCAATGCAAATGATGGTGTCCTCTCCACCAGAGATCTTTCGTGAGGAGACACTTAAGTTTTGTAGGAAAACCGGCTACAGGTAAGGTTTTAGGCCAAGTAAAAAATAAAACATGTTTCTTGTCTGGGTTTTTGATAAAAATGAGGAAGAGGTACTTTTTGTTTTTTATTTCAATGGCAATGCAAAGTCGCCCATTAATTGCCCATTCTCACCCAGTGTATCGATACCAGATGTGTTATTGGAAAAGGGGGCCTTTTTTATTTTTGAGTTTTGGACATACTGAAGGGTTGATCAAAACAAAATATGCTTTAAAATGCTTATTGAACTGAAGCAAATCTATTGCACAGACTTAAACTTTTCACAAATAAATTATGTATGAAATACAGAAAATAAAAATTATTTTTTCAAAATCCTAAAGAAATGATGGAGGAGGGGACGAGAAACATATTTATTTTTTAACTCAGCCTTATCGTTGGTCACTATGGTCACATAATTTAGAATTCTTGATACAATTAGTGAATAATTGTATTTTATTGATCTCTTTAATTCCTGAAAGGAATTGACACATCTTTTCATTGTAATCGCTTAATTTTTTTTCAAAATTAAATTCCCTTATGGCAAAGGAAAAAAAACACCTCTGTTTTACGGGCGGGCGGACCTTTCAAGTAGGGGCTTTCAGGCAATTTTGTTTTCCAAAACAAAATTTTTGCCTACAATAACCACAATATAATAAGTAAAAAAAAATGGGTCCTTTATGTGCATATGCATTGGCTGGGTTGAGATTGTCATGTTCATATCAGGGGCCTATTTCACTAACATATAAATCCATCGCAAATGCCAAACTTCATCGCAAAAGCGAGAGATCATCGCAAATTTGTGATGGATTTCCCGAAACCGATTTCACTTAGATTTGCG
>JXSR01S026814.1:63372-74177 GCA_000969725.1 Ophiothrix spiculata | reverse complement strand
TATTTTCCTCACGACGCCCCTGGTTGGGATGGTCATCACCCCCAACGGATTGTCGCCGATTGCCCTAAAACGCAAAACAAAGTGACCCTGGGCATTTAGCTTTTTTTACATCCTTTGCGGTCATTTTGATGAAAACAGTTGAGGTACCAACTTAGGTTGGGGTTGGGTAAGCCGGCAAAGTCCGTGGCTGTATCCCCCTATATAAAAGTCGCTATTTTGAAAAATATATGCATTAGGGTAAGCCGGCAAAGTCCGTGGGTGTATCCCCTTATATAAAAGTCGCCATTTTGAAATATATATGCATTCTAAGAAGCCTAAACTTACAGAACATGTTAAAACTACTATATCCTTTATCTTTAAGCTAAACACGTGACCAACCCCAGGAACGAGATGCATGTTGAAGACATTTGATAATGATCGTAAAGTCGCTTAGGTGCAAAAGTAGGTTCCAGTATTTGACTAATTTATTTGTTTATATTATTTATATGTGTGAAAAAAATACCTGACTTTCTGTGTATAAATTGAAACGCTTTTCAAATGATTTTCTAAACACATAGTTCTTAATCGTTTATCTTGCATTTAACATTTGTATTTAAAGGGCATTTTTTGATGTGTTTTATGAATCGCTTTGAATAACTATTTTTAGTGTTTTGATAAATAATAAAAATTATTCAAACGCTTCAAAACTCAACCGGCGGTTGACTGCTGGTTCTGGGCGGTTTAACTGGAATAAACAATACCCAAACCGCCCAGAACCGTCAGAGGTTTGAAGTGGTCCCTAAAATATTAATATACTTACTTTTCATATCCCGCCATGACTAGATGACTAGATTAATAGCAACCAAGAGAACAAATCGTTCATTCTGCCCTACTGTGCCTTTTTAGTAACTAAGAGAACATTGTAATGTATATTAAGAGAGTACATCAAAATTGAAAAAAGATAAAACATAAAACCAATTCGTTTTCTTTTAAGAGGGAGAATAAAAAATACCGTTCAAGACAAGTTGTCTATATAAGTAACCGCTGTAATAACAAAGAATAAATATAGGTTTGCTATAAGTCGTTTCTCTAAAGTGTATATTATCTTTATTATCAGTACATTGAAAATGCAATACAAGCAGACTGGCTAATATTACCCTTTTGATGTAAATGTCCGTCGTAATGTGTCTGTCTTTTATTATATCATTAGATTTAAAGTGCTCTACGGAGAAACTATAATGAGTTGAATAATTTGTTAGTTCAGTTGTTATGAGCGAATCTGATAAAATTTGCTAATAAAACTATAAGCTGATGAAGTTAATCATAAATCGAAATAGATAGAATAAAAAAAAAAACATTTTCTGTAATCGTGAGACAAATGTAGTAAAATAGTGGCTTTTCAACTTAAAACATGCATGACGCCATATTTGGCATCTTAATGAATGCCAATATCCTTCCACCTTTTAAGATATGCCAATATATAGAAATGGTCTATATAGCTACTGTAACAGATTAACTCTCTTTTGAAGTCTGATTGTACTCTTTTTTGAAGGGTGATCACCTTTTTGTACTCCTTTTTTGACTGTGTAGTGTGTGTGTTATTTGTTAAAACACAGATTATGGAACACATAGATGAAAATATGCGGTATTGATTTGAAGCTATGTGTGTTTCAACAAAGAAATACAGCTTTCAACACCGTCATGTCTTATGGGGCTACGATAATAGATCCATCAACTAATGTAACCCTCATCCTCGAGGTACAAGTGATGGGTTCAATACGTCAATGATACCGATAGCCTCGATACTTCAGACTGATACAGACATGAAGAAATGAATAGCTGGTATGGTTTTATTGTACTTTTGTGCTTGCATATTGTTACATACAAAAGCGAAGGTCAAACCAAGGAAAACATTATTCTACACTGAAGAAAAAGTTAATTGTTTTCAAGTTCACCAGCTCATTTTCTTTACATTGTTTTTAATAATATCATATGATTTGCCATATCTTTGTACTTGTTACAGGAGACTAATTTAGAGTTAACACATTCAACGGTCAGTAGTTTCCATTGTGTAAGATCATTGGATCATTGGTTATGAAACTGTTTTTGATTCCCGCGCCTTTCAAACGCTCGTGGTTTTATTGATTTTGAAACACATATAGTATCAAAGGTCTGTGGCAGTTCTATTGTATTGTAATTCAGTGTATTATCCATGTGTTCCAAAATCTGTTGTTAAAAGCAGTTGATGCATTGATCATCCATTAAATGACCATAGCTCAAATAAACAGTTATAAATTGCATTTAAGACAATACAGCTGAGATATTCTGTTACTCACAATATAGCAAGACAGTCTAAACGTAACGACCCTCACTATGCGAATTCTGTATTCCAAGTCTCGCCAAACGAGAAAAAAAAAATTGGTCGCGAGATTGTGTTTTCTTAAACGTGACGCGCTTAAAATGCTGGCTTTGAACCCTTATTATCTGAAAGCGGTTAAAGCAAATGCAAATTGGGAACATGGGTATAACAATTTGGAGTTTTTCCAATACAATGCATATGAATTTTTTTGCTGTTGATAAAAAAGAAACATTAAATGGCATTTTCTATAAAAATCAACGATGTTGAGGCTTTTTAAGCAACCAAAATTAAACCCCTTCATCAATCTTGTTGTAAAAGATAAAACGCTGTCAGTTGGATCGATTCCGCTAGTAAAAATATAAAAACTCAGATTGATGGAATTTGAAATATATATTTTGCCTGTGAGGCCTGTAAAGTGAAGAAATAACGAGAGGAAAAACCTACGTTGATGTGATGTACGAAAGGTACCTAATATCGGCTCCTCGTACTTCCCTGCACTTTGTATTGCATAGCTGGGCATCAACATTTCGATAAGTACTACTCTTGGTCACAACGTGACGTCAGAAGCCGTGCACGGATCTTATGTCAGATTTTGTTTTGACTGGCCTTTCTGCACTGAAATATTTTTCATTTTATGCGAAATGCAATGACTGCAACATTTATTTTCCGGACTGAAAAGTAACCTTTTTGGTCCATTTATATAAATTATGCCAACAATTCGAGAATTTCATTCGTTACAGTGAATAATTGAAGAAAAACTAATACGCTACGAAAAAAAAAATGAAATTTATCAAAACGACCTCACCGGGGTTCTAACTAGCTGGCTGAATGTGTATTCGCGGCTATTTAAAGCAATACTATAAGATTTTGATCAAAAATCGGTTTTAGTAAACACAGCATAAAATGGAGGAGCGTTTTCAAGTGTATTTTGTGAAAAAAAAAAATGTTTTGACACCAATAGTGGATAAAGGCACTTGCATGCTTTCCTAAACTAATACATGTGGAATTAAATTCGGTATCCCGAATTTAATTCAACAAATGGCCGGCCATAACAGAAAAAGTAAGCATCTTTGTGCCAAATCGTTTGAAGGGTATTCATATCTATTAAATCCAATAAGCCCAAAAAATCAAAAGTCATGGTTGACAGGGGGCGTTTCATTTTTAACACTTTATAGTATTGCTTTAAAGATATATACTTTCATATTTAATATAATTGGTTACGAATGCGCATTGATAGAATTTGAGAATATCGTATTTGTTACCATGTGTCAGAAAGGTAAACAAAAGCAACCGTTACACTACTTTTGTTTTCGCACATTTTCAAAGGACTTAAAGAAAAAGGTCTAAATTTTGCTGTAAACGTATCGGCATAAATATATATTTTACACTGAATTAATGTTTTATAGAAAATCACCGGCATATCTTGAAGGTTCATCGCGTGAAATAATTTACCCGTAAAATTGCATGAAATGTCACACATATTTCGAAAAATGTATTTACTTTACATTTACACAATATTCATACATAAATACATAAATATGCAACATGTTTTGTTTTTCAGATCTATATTTTCGATTTAACAGGGCTTTTAGAAATATGTTTCTGACTCATTAATATTAATGTTAAACATCAACAGCACGGCCGATTAATAATTCCACTGCTTAAAATCGGAGAGGGGAAAGGGAAAATATGCGACCTGCAGTATGATTGAAGAAATTTGAAACAATTAAAACTGCTTATATTTGTAATGCTTTTTTGAAAAGCAAATACATCTTGGTACATAGACTCCAAATGATGAGGTCGATTTAATGAAAAGCAAATTGAATCTACTAATATTCTATTATAAAAGCAAGCATCACAATTAAGTATGATTGTATTCATTTTTATCGCAACGTCTAGACTATTAATTTTCTCAAATTTAACTATTTTTAAGAACATAGTTAAATTTGAGTAAACTGAATATCACCTGCTCCAATAGTAAGTTACGAATTACGTTTAATGTCATTATTGATTTATAACGAAATGCTTTTCGTAAATAAGAATAACATTCATGCATTTTCTACACTATTTTAAACAGAGCTCAATGATGACTGCAAACTTTGCTTTAACCTGTAGTAAACGTTACTGGAATAAGTTTTACTGTATCAATCTGAATTTCTATATTCCATAATAAGATATCATCATCGGCCGACTAGAACAGACTTGGCGCATAGAGACATTTGCTCACTCCCCTCCCCCGAAAAAAAAAAATTCCACCCCAGTTTGCCCCCTGAAAGAATACAAAGTGTTTAGCGCAAATGTCTCTCAATTACCCCCTTTTATTAATAATAAAATGTACAAATATTTGCGCGCTTTGCGCGGATTTCACCATTTCATACCGTTATGTTAGCCCAACATAGGCGTTTTTTACCTATAATTAAGCAAATATGTGCGACATTTGTGATGAAATTTTGCAACCCATCCCCACCCCCTCTTCTTCAGAGGAACGCAGAAAATGACCAAAGAAACTCGGTTGTCGCTTCCTCACAAAGTGGACAATCTGTATGGAGTATAATAGAATTCGATACATTGCTCTCTTTCTAGTATTAAGGGGGGGGGTACAGTGGTCACAGATTTTGTTGTTCTTACAGCAAAATTAAGATAAATGTTTTTGCTTTCAAATGCTTTTTATTTGAGTTCAAACGGACTTGTGGTTCCAAAGTTATGATCGTTTTAAGTTCGGATGTCACAAATAGTTCGATGATTTTCCTATACATTTGTATGGCAAAAACATGTTTAAATTAGTTTTCTGCAAATTATTAACATGTTTTTTGAAATAAGTTGATTATTTCATCAAAATATTACGTTAAACATCATATCCAATCAAAATTTCATGGTTGATCGTAATTCTTATGTATTTCTTTATTTTACCTGAACCTGCTATAATTAACACTGCTAATTTTGAAAAATCTGTAAAACCGCTATTTTTTATCCGATTTTAACCAAAATGGGCTCAAATTGTTTGTAAATTAATTATCTTTAATAATACAACAACCACAATTAATGAAAGTATCAATTTTGTCAGTTTTACCAAATTTTAGAATTTCAAAAATGTTTTCGTTCAAACTTGCCAAACGGGAACAAGCGTAACTCATAAACGAAACATGGTACAGTCATGACATTTTGCACCGATTTTAAGCTAATAAAGGGCTACAAAAACGTGAAGCTGGATTTTCAATATCTATTTTTAAATTTGAATTACGGTTAAGAATGTCCTGATTGGTCGGCTCCCGGTTACCATGGTAACCGTATCAAAAATCCGGCTTCATGGTTTTGTACGTATTGTTCTTATGTACCACCCTCCTAAGTTTGAAAGTACTGGAACTATTGGTTTTTGAGTTACGTTTGTTCCCGTGTTTTGCCAATCAGAGGCCTAGGCTGGTTACCATGGCAACCACACTTAAACAACAACCATTTTCTAAAACTTTGAGTCATGGGCTTCGTGGTGGTATATCATCCATATGGGCTGGTATTGCGGTAAATGGTTGAAAATCGACAATGAAAATCGGACTATTGAGTTCAAGCCCCGCTACGGCCAACGGGTTATGTCCTTGGACATTTTATCTCGACTGCTTCGCCGACCAAAGCGTATTGGGGAGCTGTTAGAGGAATATTACTATCTAAGTTCTGATAGGTTCAGCATCATAAGATTGCGATCTAATTGAGGTGAGATGGGTGTGACGATTTCCTAATAACAGCGTAATAATAATGTATAGCACATTGAGATGTCTTTTGATGTGGTTTACGCTTAATAAGAATTGCGTTATCATTATTGGTTTTCCGCAATTATCATGACTGTTTAGAATATTTCCCTAAAGATTATAACTCCGAACGGTGTTTTTCCCGAACGGTCAAAATTCCGAAAGGTTGTTTCTCCGAATTTCGGAGAAACGAGCTTTCGGAGTAAAAACCCTTCGGAGAAACGGTCGTTCGGAATAAAAACCGTTCGAAGAAATGACACGTCGGAACAACGACCTGCACTCGCCAAGAAAACGATTGGAAATAAAGCACAAAATGATCCTTCAACCTCGTTTAATTTACAAAAATAGGGTTGTGGTGAATGTGGAATGGTCCCTGGCGGTATATGACATCTACAAAACCCTTTAAGATGTCATATACCGCCGGACCATTCTATCAGTACTTGAGAAAATTGATCATATGCGGAGTTCCATTTCGCACCCAACCAGATTACCTATCAAACATACGTTTCCAGATATTTTCATCATAAATTAACCTTTACGGAAAAAAGTGGTAAAATATTTGTACTTTCTGATAAACCATGTATAATTATAAACAAAATAAAAATAAAGAATATGATAGAATAGAGTAAAATACAATAAAATACACAATTAAATAAAATAAGATAAAATTAAATAACGTTCAATGTAATAAATATAATGAAAAATAAAATCCAATTCTCATGCTTATTTCTTTTTAAATTTAAAGTCTATACAATATCAAGTAACGGATTGCGTCAGAGATCCGTTTTCGACGATACCTTATCTGATATTTAACGATCACTTGAAAATAAAGAAACTAAAATGCCAATCCTGCGCGGAATCAATGTTAATTACTTTTACCTAGAGGCTAAATTGACTGTCAGAAAACAATATCTCAGGTATTAACACGAATAGATCTCAAGAGAATTGATTGCCGAATCAATAGCCAACACTCTTGTACAGTGTGGGTGTGTGTGTGTATGTATGTTTTATCACATGTGGGTTTGTCGCTTTCCTTACACAATTATACTTTTCAAACGGTGAATTAAATAACTGTATTTATTTGTTTCTCAAATGTAATGGATTAATGATGTGTGTACTTTATTTTTGTATTTCTTTGTTTGTTTATTTTCCCCTATTTCATATTCTTTTATTAATATGATTGCACATGATGTCTGGAAATTTACTTAGAAGATATTTTCTGTAATTGTTTTCGCATTTGATTATTTTGCCAACGCTTTTTATTTGCCACTCGTTTGTTATTCAATTAGTTAGGGTCTCAGTTCGTCACTAGAGAGGTTGCGTTGCACCTCCGTTAGCTCTATTGTCGACGGCAATATTATTTTCTATTCAAATGCAAATGAAAAGTTGTTGCGCTACCGTCGGCGGAAACCTTATTGACCTAAATTTTAAGCTTAGCTGTACGTTAAACACTACTATAATATGTGTATCGTGTTGTTTTATTCATACAAATTATGTCATTCAGACAACAAAGTATGGTATAACAAAGTGTAACCTATAATAAAGTTATAAAAAAAAAAAACAATTTTGTGTACTTGTACAATACCATAATTTTTAGCTTAATTTGGAACATCTGGCCAGCACTATAATTATCGTAATTACCGTGTTTACTGGCAGTTGCGAGTGCATTAGCGTTGCCCTTATCTGAAAAAATAGCGTTCATTGATCCGGAAAATGAAGAAATAACGAAGAGATGGCTTAGATTTTACACTAAGTTAACGTATCGAACGCTAAATGGATAAGATGATATTGCACTCCTGTTGAATTCTGGGAGAATATACTTATTGAAACAAACTAACTAGCAAACAAAAAACATTATCGAAATTTATCTTCCGACCATTGCTCAAAAATATTTTTTGTAGCAATTTTAGAGATTCCAGAAAATATCGATACATTCCGGGAAAAAATGCTAAATTGCAATTTCAAATGCGCTTTTCAAATTATTTGGACTCGGGAACTTATAAAGTTCTCACACTCACACCGTTGTTGTTTTAACCTTTTAAGAAAATAAAAACACATTCCATGAATATATTCATTGAAAGGGAATTGCCTACATTTTTGGCGTTACATTTTTACCCAAATGTGTTTTACATGAGTCGATGAAACATATTTCTTATAATATAACCTACTAGAGGTTTTTCCTTAATTTGTGTAATATTAAAGAAAATTGCAATTTTAACCAACTTTTGTTTTTCTTCGGGGGAAAAATGATGTGAAATCAGCGTTTCTAGTTCAAAATGTGATAAATATATTGTTTTTAAACCTGAAGTGGCAAAAAAATCTTTTTAATGAATGTTTTTTTCTTTTAGTATATTAAAATGGTCTCTGTATAGAAGCTTTGTTCTTTTAACCAGTTAATCCACCCAAGGTATAAGTTTAGGGTTTAGAAAACATTGATATTATCACACCACCATCAGAATAATATATTGCAAAGTAATTGTCTCTCAATTTGAGTCATTTCTGTGTAGATTTTTTTTACATTTCTGAAATCACTGCATGTTTATTTTCAATTAGTTTTTACATTCCAAATAGAATTTAGGCTAGTACCTAGAAAATACAATTCCAAACACATTTAATTTTTAGAATATTTATTTATTGCGTTGACACCGGTAAATCAGCCGTATCAACCCTCCCCTCCATAATATATGATATAAAGTATTTTTGTTCGTGTTTTAAGTATATCGCAATAGAGTTACATAATCACTTCATTATATCAAAGATATATTTGATTTCCTCTAAATAATGTAAAAGACACTGACCTTTGTCAAGCTCAATATGGAAACGAACAATTTTTTTATGTTTATTATTTAATTAAATAATGTCAGCTGAACAAAAGTTAAAAATAAGCATACAATTCAATTTAAAAAAAACCATATACGTTGTGAAGTATACAGCGATGAATACAATTCAGCAGATAAGTTAATTGTGTTATAAATACAAGTTGGCATCATTTAAATATAATTTGTCTTGTTTTTATGAATCAGTGTAACTTATAGAAAATAGAAAGTGACGTTAACACTGCTGTTTCGATATTGGCAACGTCCTATGTGATAAGATCTAAAGGGCCATATCATGGGAACAATAAAAACTATTCAGTACACAATGATACTCAATAACACCTTTTTACCCGTGTTTCAGAACAAAGTAAACTATTTGCGTGCAGTTTTTTTAGGCAAGTCAGATTGTAAAGGCTGCGTTACCTACGCCATGAATTTCTATTTTTCTATTAAATGTTAATACTAAACTAACACATTTGTTGAAAATAAAAGGAACCCGAAGTTTAGCATACTAGTATCTTTAAATCGCGCTACCAACCTTTTCTTAAAAATCTACTTTGTCGCAAAGATTTACCTTTGATGTGCCTAGTCACATATTCATTCACAAGTACCTAATTACAAATGAAAGCTTACGAATGAACGAACGATCGTGTTATATATAATGGTTCTTGATTTTAAAAATGGAATTAAAAGCAAGCAAGTTTATATATTGAACACATTCATCACATAAACAATGTAGAGGGCAACATCAATAGTTAAAGAGATAAAGGAATTTAGCACCGGAAACAAATTCCCTGTCAAATAGAAAGTAAAAATATACTACAAATTGTAAATGTACCAAACCTTTAAAAGCGACTATCGATCTTTGATAAAGGTAAACTGGACCTCTTAAGCGACGCTCGAGAGAAACATGACTGTATTATTGGCACTGATCTACTTTCTACATGTATATCTGCTACAAACGGTATTTCCTGTAATGCGTTCTACTGTAATAGAATAGCACTCGGAGTCGCTTTTCGTGGAGCACTTATTTTCAATGCAACACATCCAAAATGGGACTTTGATGTGAAGAAATGCTCTAGTTTTTTTATTTTGCAGCGTATGTTGGTACCGTTTGAATGTTTCATTATTGGTCCAAGCATTAAAGGTACAAAGTGACTAAAGAGTCGTGTTTTTTTAAGGGCCCACTTCAAAACTCAACCGGCGGTTCTCGGCGGTTGCCATTGCTCAGAACAATAGCAACCGGTCGGAACAGGCGGTCAACCACCGGTTGAGTTTTGAAATGATCCCTAATATTTTTTCTTTGTATATTATAATTTACATATTTTACACGTTTCATGCATCCCTTCAATCACATCGCATCGAATCACATAAATATAAATCCGAATATCTTACAGGAATTGCCCATCATCCTGATTCTGATATTTCACTTTTTTTGCACACATGACAATTGTTTTGGTGTTACAGGAACAGTGTGCTCATAAATTAGTAACTTAGTTAGTTAGTTAGTTAGTTAGTTTAATTGTTTGTATGTTTGCTGTTATTAAAATTTGTACGTTTGTTTGTTTGTTTGTTTGAATAAGTCTATTCTGCCAGATTTCAAAGCAATATCACCTTACTGATCCATTCAGCGATCAATACGTTAACTTAACGCGAAATCTAGCCATCTTTTTTTTATTCATCCATCGGATCAATGAACGCTACTTTTAAGGATAAGGTAAACGTTGATGCAATCGCAACTGCCAGTATACACGCTAATCGAACCACTCAAGCAGGGAATAGTGCTGGCCAAATATCCCAAATTAAGCTCGAAATCCTGGGATTGTACAATGTCAAACAATTGCTTTATATAGCTTTAATTATAGGTTACACTTTGTTTTACCATATCTTGTCTAAATGGCATAATTTGTA
>JXSR01S026814.1:5532-23943 GCA_000969725.1 Ophiothrix spiculata | reverse complement strand
GATATATTTTTCAAATTTCATGGATATGAGGTTTGATAGGTTGTATAACTTATTTTGCCATCCAATAGATATTTAGTTCGGTAAAACAATGAGCATGTAAGCAGATATGACCTCATGATTTTAAATGCTTAAAATTTGCAATTTTGTTTAGAATGTAATAAAATATTTTTTTACTCCTAACAGTCAAACAAAACCATGTTTTAATAGAAAACACTCTAAATATTTTCATCCATATCTCAATTTTTTATTTGCAATAACCCCCTTGTGGTCATGAGGCTTTGAAGTCCGAACTATCCGACAGGTCACGTCAAGAAAAAAAAATAATACGACCAAGTTCTTAAATATCGATCGCCAGAACTTAAAAATAAATTGCTCATTAAAAGCTAATTTGCATAGGCTCTAAGCGCTGACTGTTTACCTGAAAATGAAACACGAAAAACGATTTTTCGGTCATATACACGGACCCTGGATACAGCGTAAGCTGTCTTTTTCATCAATAAACAGGAATACCGCACCACTATGCAAAGTCAGTCATGATTACGACTGGGTAAAATTTTCGCGTAAGAGATGGATGCAATATTTACATTTCATGGGTAATGAATTATAAAACGTGCTTTTTGGAGTTACAATTAAACTGAATGCGTGTGTATAACAACAAGGTAAGTTCGTGTAATCTAGACGTTTAGTCTTGTAAGTAAAAGTGGTTGGAGTTCTGCAATAAATGAATTCCATTACTCTTAAAAGCAGGTTTATAAAATGTATGTTTTAAAAAATAAGTATTTTCAAACGGAAAAGAATAACATAAAAACGATTTTGCACAATTAAAAAAAAGTTTGTATTGTTGAGTAAAGTATAAATAATTTTATCTCAGAAAAAAGACTGCTTGTGAAAAATATCGTCAAGTGCTTACCACTTAACCTAGGCAAAACCTCCTATGTTTAGTTATTAAACGAAATGTTAAAACTGAATGTGTGAACTGCATAATGTTGATGCATTTAACCGTTCCACCTGTTGTCTTGCATCATTTTATTCGCCTAAATTAACCGTTTCTGGGCTCTAAAGCAATGAAGTGTTAAAAAACTGTCAGCCATGACGTTTGATTGTTTGGGCTTATTGTGTAAGTTTTTGGTATATATGAACACCCTCCAAACGATTTGGCTCAAAGATGCTTACTTTTTTCTGTTATGGCCATTTGTTGAATTAAATTCGAGATCCCGAATATAAATCCCCATGTTTTAGTATAGGAAAGCATGCATGTGACTTTTATCCATTTTTTGGTGACACAACATTTTTTTGTCACTGTACACTTGAGAACGCTTTTAGATAGTCACATTCCTCCATTTTATGCTGTTTTTACTGTAAACCATTTTTGATCAAAATCTTACAGTATTGCCTTAAGGTTGACTACCTATTCCTCTGTAGTTGAATAAATACAAAGTTCTTATTGATATAAGACTCCGTGTCATCATGAGAGTATTAAAATATGTTACTAGTGTAAAAGAATGGATTCAGGAAACCGGCTTGTTTAAAAAAGGTGGCATTTATACCTTTTCAACTAATTTATCAATTTTACTGGGTTTATTTGACAAGTGTGCTTCCCTAATACCTTTTTTAAATTATAGGATACATCTTGAAAGTGGTATAACGTAGATTCGAGAAGTTCTCATCCATCAGGAACCTGAAATGTGACAAGCTTAATCAACAGGCATTGGTAAACACGGGGTAAAACAGTTAGCTTTTGGTATAAAGCTATTCAATTATTTATCTTAAAAGCATAGCAAAGCAGATAAAGTATCGTATTTAGAAACCGACCTCTTTTTTCTTTTACAGGTAGCAACAACTTGAGGGTTTTTTTCTTGGAGCATTATACCTGTGACCATACGCGGTAATGAAAACAAGTGTTTTTATGTATAATTCATTCCAGTCTTACCTTTCTGATTAACAATTGTATAAACGCTTTTGTACAGCAAAAAACTTGGGAAACAATATTCAAACATGAAAAAAGACATAGGGCCAAATCAAAGTCGGCCTCCAAACAAAAGTTTTCCTACCAAACATTTGGTCGTGACATTACCAAATATTTGCCATCGAATTAAAACTATGAACGGGTAACAAACAGTTGGTCCAATGTACTGTATATGGCAATTCAATAACATGTGCAATCTAGCGCGAAGTTTTATTTGGTCTCAACTCGGTGTTGAAGCTATTTTGTTTGGAGTAATTCGTCATTCTGACGTCACGACCAAATGTTTGGTAGGAACAATTTTGTTTGGAGGCCGACTATGATTTGGCCCGTACGTGTAATGACCTTGCATTAAACAAAGATGATTTACGTAATTTAACTTTGAAATACTTACGTCAATAAAATAACGTTAAGTTTGCCGTTCGATTTCAATTGTATTTATTTTCATATAAAGAAGAAAGGTTGCAAACTATTTAACGTTGGCAGATTTACATAGTTCAATATTCACAAACAAATGTTTGTTTTCAGCAAAATTTTAGATGATCAATTGAATAAATCTCAGATACAAAATAACTACAGTATAAGGTATTACACAATTTAACGGTAATAATTAAAACCAAATTTTAAATGCATTAGTTAGAGTATGAACACGCTACAAAGTAGGGATACTAAATCGAATCAAATGATCGTGCCTGTCAAAATATATTAATGTAGTCATGTAGCTCAAATATTTTTGTTTGTGTAATAACTCCTCTGCTTGAAATAAAGTCTGAAGAAGCATCAGCTTAACTTTAAAAGGCCTGCTTGCCGCTCCTCAAGAAAAGTAAATCGAATGTATACGACCCATGTTAAGGAATAAAACAGATACATAAACTACAACAAGGATATCAATATCAGAGTATGCTAAATCAACCGGACCCTTTCCCCTTCTTTTCTGTTGATGTGAAAAATTCAGAATTATTATCTAGGATAAAATTTAAAGAAAAGAAAAGTAAATCGAATGTATACCACCCATGTTAAGGAATCAAATAGATACATAAACTACAACAAGGATATCAATATCAGAGTATGCTAAATCAACCGGCCCCTTTCCCCTTCTTTTCTGTTGATGTGAAAAATTCAGAATTATTATCTAGGATAAAATTTAAAGAAAAGTAAATCGAATGTATACCACCCATGTTAAGGAATCAAATAGATACATAAACTACAACATGGATATCAATATCAGAGTATGCTAAATCAACCGGCCCCTTTCCCCTTTTTTTCTGTTGATGTGAACAATTCAGAATTATTATTTACGATAAAAATTTAAAGATTAGAATATTTTCTCAAAAACATATTAACCATATAAAGATCGTAAAAAGTATAACTACATAAAGTCAATTCTAACATCAATTTTACCATATTTTAAATCACATTTCGGAAAGTATCAAATAGTTACATGTATTAAAAAAAAAAAAAAACATTATTATAATTTTTACCTATAAAGCCAAAAATGCTTGCAGTTCTTTGTTCTGTTGACTTTTATGATTTTAAATACTGTACAAAAGACAGAGAGAACAACAGTTTGTGCACTTTATGGTGGTATGTGCAAAAGCAGATACATATTCCATTTTGACGATGTGTCTCTTTTATGCACACAAAATTTTGAAAAGGATTTGATATGTCGTACGCGTAGTTTGAAGTTGAACAGTGTAGATATTTTAACATGGTAGAGCAGCTACTCAAATACATACATATAATGTAAGTGTATTTGTATATGCAATTTAAGTACACCCATACTGCACGTACAACGAGTGGTTACTAATGGTGCGTTTACACTGTGACGACTTGTTTCGACGTAGGGTAACGTATTTGCAACTACAAGGTTGTAACTGAAAGCGACTGATAGTAACGATAGGGTGCGTTGCTAGCAGCGAGTGTGAGCGTTAGCTGACTTTAACTAACGACGACGGGGGTAGAATTCAAAACTGCAATAGGCAGGTCTATGTTGCCTCTCGTTACCCCCAATACGTCGCAGTGTAAATGCACCTTTAAGCGTTTCAACCCTACGTTGACCATTAAATAAGTATACAAAAGTGTGACAATTATTTCATAATTAACATAAATGTTTTATTAACAGTTTTATGTACATCACGGCGAAGCTTCATATATTGTGTAATACACTATACATATTTTATAAAGAGTTTGTTTGTCTTTAAGAACTTTACCCCTCACAATTAAAGCCTGAAAATGCGAACTAAATATAACGATATACGAAATGTAACATGTTTAGGTGAAATAGAGTACGCAAATATTATTATGGATGGTTTGTCTTTTAAAATAACAATGTCATAAATTTCAACCTGAGATTTCATCATATTATCATCATGTAGGCACTAAATGATGGTCATGTCAACTTCATAATTTCATAATATGTAATCTGAATGCCTTGATTTTGAAACTAGAAAAGGTCTTATTTATTACTAAAGGACATATAGAAGAAAAAAGCATTGATATTTTTTTTCAAATGGTAAATAAGAATCACATTTAAGTATGATGAAAATAGTGAAAAATTGTTTACGTCATCTAAATACATAATTCATACATATAAAATGTTTAAATTAAATATATGGGCTAGCAAAAAAAATGGATGGAACAAAGTAATGACATTTACAGGGTAATATATATAATATATATATGACCTTTCACATATCAAAAATCTAGAAAAATCTACTTTTAATGATTTAGTGATTAATTTGCATAAAACAAAATGGCTGCCTAAACAAGGGGTGAACATTTGTAAAATCATGTTAAAAACCATTTTACCGTGTTAATCTCCTCTTGAAGAAAAAGAAAAAAATATACTTTTACCTATCTCCGATGTATAGTTGATGAGTTATATTCAATTATGTGAAAAGTCATATCAGGGGTCACTCAAAAAAAATAAAAAAAATTGTCAGATTTTCTTCAAAATGGTCTCAAAATATTCCTTTCGCAAAAGTGTCTACATGAGGTAATAGTTTTAAGTGCTTTAGACAAGTCGTTGCTAAGGTATCAGGCAAAACAAAGTCAATATTTACCATTGCATTAGAACATGTAACCCAAAGTTTACTTTGATCTGTAACCATAGCTACAGTACATTTGAGCCATTTTTAAAATATTACTTCGAGTGAATAGTTTTGAAAAGAAACAATTTAAGACCACTTAGAAAAAAAACCATCTGACGATTTTGATTTTTTCACCCATAGGGCATATCACGTGATCCCTGTATGACCTTTTACATTCTTGGATATAACTCATTAACCATACTATGGAGATGGGTACAAGTATACTTTTTCATATTCTTTTTGATGAGTGGAACACAATGGTTTTTAACATGATTTAACCAATTTTGAAATGTTACCCTTTGTTTTGACAGCCATTTTGTTTTATGCAAATTAATCGCTGTTTCATTAAGTTCATTTTCTAGATTTTTGATATGTTATTGTACATGTTTGTCTGATATTATCCTATAAATATCATTACTTTTGCAATTTGTTTTATCTGTGGCTTTAATTTTCATTATAATGATTAGCCTCATACGGTAACAAGTAAACGTAAGTTTTACATTACCATCTTTATATGAAAATATATATAAGTAAGAATTATACTTGTAAACGAATTTATCAAATTTTACAAACTGTGTTTTTTTTTTTAACAAATACATTTTTTATGTATTCAATGACTGAAAGATTTTACAAAACAGTTAAGTGGCTGGTTGTATTTCTAAATCAACAGTAAAGGATAAAACATGTTAGAAAATGTAGAGAAGCACCTTTTATTTGTTTCAAATATTTTATAAAAAATGCTTTACAGTATTGGTTATGATAATGGTAACTTTTAAGTAGATCATCGAAAAATGTTTCTCATATATATTTTACAATCTATCTAATAGTAGGGAAACATATTCTTAAATTCTTATAACCATTACAAAATTACTCTGTACATTTTGAGATTAATCTCCATGATAAATGAATATACTCTACTTTGTCACTTGGTTGGTACAAATCCTTAAATTCAAATTGTCGAATGTCAAAGTTCTTTAAGTTCCTTAACCGTATTCCATGTTTTAAGTTTTGAAATAACCTCGATTGCGTATTTTCAGAGTTATCAAGCAATGATAACTGCGCGTGTTTTTTTTTTTTTTTTTTTTGCGTGTACATGCTAAAGTCAAAATAACGTAAAATTACCTTCAAACCTTGCAATACGGGTATTTATTAATGACCTGCAATGACAAATCTATATTACTTGCTTGACCTGTTGTTATGCACTTATCACTTGTAACTCCGGCCCCCGGGTACCCGGGCACTAGCGGGGAACTCGTCATGCTTGCGCGGGGAAGTTGTGCATGCTGATGTCCCCGCCAGGCGGGGAACTCGTGCGGGGATGCGGCGGTGACTCGATGGTGACCATTTAGGCGGGGAATTTGACCGGGACTTAAATCTATGGAATTTGAGCCCTTTCCCCGTGGTATGGGGCCGGGACTTCGTCGGTGACTCGGTTTTAAGGATGCCCCGCCCTACGGGGAAGTCGGCGGAGTGTTCGGCGTGGACTCGTCAAATTCTGATGAACAAGTTCGGGCGCATTCCCCGCTAGTGCCCGGGTACCCGGGGGCCGGAGTTACAAGTGATAAGTGCATTCTTTATGAAATTTACAACTAGCAAATTTTGGTAATTTCTAATCAAAATATGAATATTTTCAATCTCGAAATAATATAAGTGTCTCAGTATACCAAGTGATAAATAGCAAACAGGGTGTAACCAATAGTATAGAAACTTAAAAAGCAAGATAATGAGCAGTTATGGGTATAACGTACATGAAAATATTGTTCATGTAGCTCCATTCGTTAACAGTATTCTAGATATAACTTTAAAGGCGTTATAAAAACGTACCTTGACGTACAGTGCAAGTCTGTTACCATTGTTCGTCTGTTATAATGTGAGATATTTATAAGTATGATGTTTGTAAGTTTTCTTGAGTGTGTGTAACTAGAAAACGTACATAGTGATAGATGTGCTGAAAGCTATTATTGATGTTATGTAAATATTCAGGTTTTTGATGAGCCACATTCAGCTGCAAATCCATAATAAGAAATTCTATATTTAATCACGTTAGAACAACTAAGCACGTACTTAGCCTTTTACAGGAGAAAAAAAAACCAGTAAGCATGTAAAGATTTAACATTGATGGAATAGTACTTTCCACATGTCAAACAACTTGAATGAGAAGAAAAATATTGCCATAGCCTACAACCTGTATGCACATGAACATATCTTTGTATGTTGATGTATACGTTAATTGATAGTTTGGTACAACCGCAAATATGAGGGGGTTTAAATACGACTGTTCTTCTGCTAAAATATGTTATTTACTGAGTGAATCAAGTTCAAGTTCAAGGTTTTATTTCCCATAAGACATACAATATTAAAATATCTTTGTAGTACATAAGTTTACAAAAACGTGTCTTACGGAGGAGTAGACCAGAAGGCCAATAAGGCAAGAAAGTAGTCTACCCCTAAGAAAGCAAGTAATATAGATTTGTCATCTATAAATAAGTTTTAGTAGTAATTCAGAAAACATTGCATGTGTCTTCAATCGTAAATGTAGAAAATGTATATTTCATCAGCTTAGAATAATTGAACACGTACTTTGTCTTTACGAACAAAATGTCCATGAAGTTTAGATACCGGAGGAGTGACATTTGTTTAAGGTCGAATAAGTCAGGTTTTTTTTTTATTAAGAGAATATGCTTGGTTTTGGATGTTTTCATTACTGGTTCGCTCAAAAGTGTGCTTGGAGAGTCAGTCGTATTATACACGTTGTCTACTTGGTCCAGAAGTAAGATAAATGGATTAAACATAATGAAGTCAACAATACTTACCATCAGACATGGTTTCTAAAACAAGACGAAACATAATATTCACATTAAAACTGCACTTAGATGTAATTGGTCATTCATTTAACGCATTTTACGCATCCATATGCACTGTGGAATCAATTACAGAAACAATTAACTAAAAGAAGCATTCGTTTTATTAAATGTCTTAATATTCGAAAGACTTACATTTAAATCTTATAGAGATAAAATATCTCAAGTTTTGAAAATAAATCTCGAAATTAAATAATCAAATTAGTCTGATTTCGACTTATAAAAAGACCGTAAAATGACTAAATGTCTGTTTTTGAACAATTCGTACCAATCTTTTCAAATGTGTGTCCTTTTAAAGAGTGGATTTGGTGATTGGTGTTAAAAGTTTCTTTGAAGTAAACAAACAAACAAACAAAAATAATAACTGTGATGTTCTCTTCTATATGTTTAAAATATTGCTTATGGTAACGATATTCAAAAGTAAGTCTTTTGATTTTTACACGAGATTTTATCATTGAATTGTATGGGTTAGATTTAGAACTGCCTTTTACTTAATGATCAAAAATTGTACACAAATAAAACACCTTTTGGTAATGTCGGAGTTGTTCATCTTCGTGTCTTGGGCGTTTACATATCCAACTCCAACAACCGCAGTGCATTTTTTCCCGGTAAAATTTCACTTGCATCAAATGTAAGACGCAGTTATTAATCTATAACATTAAAACAAGTCAGCAGTCTGTGTCTATGGAATCAGTAAGAAAACTATGGTAACTAATGTCGTATATTGTATATTGCGTCAGTCGCCGTATATTAAAGTCGTATTTAGGTCATTACATAGCATTAGGCGGGTAATTATGTTAAACTATGGTGTCTCCATTAAAAACAAATGTTGAAATGTGCACTATTATTCATCAGTACAAACAGAAAAGAGCTGATCAGAGTGTTTTTCATGTTCAGATGTTAATTGATGTTGTTAAAATAGATGTTAATGGTTTTGTTGAAAGTTGCAATAACATGATTAATTATATGGTTGTTAAAATATTGGTGTGTCTTAAATAACAAGTTCTTTAATTGTTTGTAACGAATTTTAGAAATCTTGTTTTATAATTGTGTAAATGTAGCAAATGTAACCAAGCAACTTAATTTCTATTTACACAGGAATATATGGTACAGGTTTGTATTTGGACCAGAATTAACACCAAAATATACTATATACAATATAACAGGATATGTATAGTACTAGAACACCCTTAGAACAGTTAACATTTGTGATGTAGTAATTTATACTAACATGGTAAGTAAGCATAAACCAAATTTCAGTTGAAAGGCTGATAGCAAAGTCTTCAATATCGATAGTATTCACTTTGTTTTTGTTTTTTAAAGCTTAGCAACGCTGAATATTTTGATTTTGATGAAGCTGCTGTTTCTGTTGTAATTGATATTGATGTAGAACCGACTGCTGTGGCAAATTTGGTGAAGTTTTGTCACTTGTTGATTTCATTCCAAGTTTAGTTGAACGAAGCCATGTGTTGCTACTAGACGAAGCGCCATTAATAGCTGCTTGTTGGGTGGGTTGCTTCTTGGACATACAGCAACAGAAATGGCGCAGAAAATACCGACGATGGGTTGTACTCATGAGATAAAGAATAATTGGATTTATGCATGAGTTAAGCTTTAAAAGTAACACCATTGTCTCGGTTAAAAACCGGTATCGAATGCCAAGAAGGGGATGGCTCGGTGCGAAATTTTGTATCATCATTCGTATGAAGTAATACGACGAACATATAATAAAGGCAATTGTCATTATAAGTACAATTACAGCCAGGCGTGAGCGTTGTTGATGCTGGCGGAGACCGCCACGGCTGTCTCGATTTAATAATTGACTCCGGCGGAGCAATTTCCTGGCTGTCATTGTGTAACATGACACCATTGTTATTGTTGGAACAGCGTAAGCAACCATGAAAAATACAACGACGTAAATATCATAAACAAGAGTTCCAATCGGAAAGTCGCAAAGTCTCTTTGGATCTAAACTAATGAGATAGAAAAGTGGAGCTGTAGTTAAAGCTGAGATCAGCCATATTGCAATC
The DNA here is from genome assembly GCA_000969725.1 of Ophiothrix spiculata. NCBI lineage: Eukaryota > Metazoa > Echinodermata > Ophiuroidea > Amphilepidida > Ophiotrichidae > Ophiothrix > Ophiothrix spiculata. The sequence continues at coordinate 14,000 of JXSR01S026814.1, read as the reverse complement.
AGCGCACAGATTGTCCTAAGCTTTACATTTTCACGTTGTTTAAACATTGGTTTCACTACGGTTATTAACCTGTCAATACTTAAAGCTGTTAATGTTAAGACAGAAACACAGAGTGATATGTATTGTATAAAATACATATATTCACAGCCATTTGTTAGCATAAATAGATGTGGGTGAAACATACAAATGATATTCCAGAGAACAATTGTCAGGATGACCAGTAAATCGCCAACAGCTAAATTAGTTATGAGCAGATTTGGAACAGTCCGAAGTCCCTTATGTCGTAAAACTATATACACTATACTACCATTTCCAGCTACTCCGACAATGAAAACAAGAATGTTGAATATAATCAAAAACATTCTCCCGTAAAACGGCGCGTAAGCGGGTCCCCTTGGCAGAAGACCCGTGCCATTACTTGAGTTGTCCATTGTGATATGCGCCAAACTTGTGAGTTAAAAATCTTTATATAGCAACGAGAATGTGAAATTTAATCGTTAAGAAAGCTTTCTACTCTCTGTTTAAAATAATTTTCACTGGAGGGCGCAAATTATCACCCACTTTATATCACAAGCACACAATGATCAAATAAGCCTGACTGATCTGTGGCAAGTATAACTGCTCGAAGCAACAAGCGCAAGTGAAGTAAAAGTGTGTACCAGCCCGGCAATAAATACACCTTCTTTGATGATTTGTATGATGTTTATTAGACAAATATTCGCTTGCCCTTAAAGCGCATCTAATATTTTGCATTCAATCTTTGCAGGTTATTGAAATTTGAATAAAAAAAAAGATTAATTTGAATGAAGAAAATCTTTTGACTATACGGATTTTCTTTTTAAATGTGTAACTGCCGGGAGTGGATGATTTATGTTGTCTGATTTCCCCCTTTACGTTACATGATTTTATTTTTAAGCATCGTGCTCAAATTGTTAACAATTCAAGGGAGCTTAAATACGCAATTAGGGAGAATAGGAATTAGGGTTAAAATGACAATTATTATGAATGAACCAACATGTTTGCTGCTTCTTCACATAAGTTAATATGTAAAGAAGCAGCAAACATGTTAAAAATCTTCGAGTGCTAATTTAATTTACTATACCGATTTTCTCCTTGTTTTACCCGATATTAAAATTACGTACGTTTGGTGTGTTAGCTCATGTGTATTCATCATTCTATTTGTGATATCTTGTATATTTTGTTTGTTTTGTTCTGTTTTTGTTTTGATCATCTATGGACTTTTTTTGTATCTATGAAAATCAAACATTATAACAACGATAACATCATCATTAAAAAAGTCAGGGTAATGATAATCAGTCCTGTCCTGTTCAATTTCATCAGTTATTGAACAACTTCAAAAAATTATCTGATGAATTGTTATCTTCTCTCTCTTTATGGGTCAAAAACGCAGTATAATAAAAGAATATACAAAAAAAAACAAGAGTAGGGAACACTTTAAATATATTCAAAAGGATTCTTTTCATTTCATAAACACATAAGAGTGAATAATCTCGTCCTTCGTGTAACAGTCTTCAAAAGTAATATAGTTACAGCAATTGAAGGACTAATTATTGATTATTTACATTTATTCAGGATGAAGGTTTAATACAAATCTTATTATTAAGGGTAAATGACCTTCATCTGCTCAGAAAAATGTGAAAAGTAACTATTTTTTAATCATGAAATGAGAAATAGTTTCAGCATTTGCGGGGACTCGGACCATGTACTATGGCGGGATTAGTCATGCATTACGAAAAGAGGGAAATACCGCTAAGCTATCCAGGCAGCGTTTAGATCGTGATCTGAATTCTAAAACATAAACATTAGAATGCCGTATTTTTCTTTTGTTTACATTAAAATTGCAATTTTTACCTCAATTGAATGCTCAGTTTATAAGTAAATTATGCGAATGCGTATATCAGGCAACATATAGATAATGTAGATACTAAAAACAGGCATTTCACAGCTCAAACAAGGCGAGCTCAAGAGTCGTAATTCGTGTCCGTTTTTTTTATGCAAAACAACACGGGTCTGTTACATTATCATTCAAAATCAATACCATATTTACGAAATATTATTTGTAATTCAATAAGAAGTATCAAGCATGTGACAATCGGTCAAAATTTGAAAACAATCGAATTATTCGAACATCATGAAATTATTTCGGCGAAAAAAGGGTCAGCTTTTTCGAAGTAGTCTATTGGCGTCATTTTGACCTTGATATTGGGCGTGAAATCGCTAGTAAAGATTTATGTATAAACTAGAGCCTCTATTCCATATGTGCGCCAAAAATAAGTAGGTAAAAACTTGCAGTAAACATGGCGTTCAGCCGAGCGAGACGAAAAAGGGATTGTAGCCTTAAATGCCTTACACAAAGGATACATCAAGTTTTCCAATAAAATCCTATTATTTTGGTATTGATGTGTATTATTTTTAATCCTACCAGAAGCCCCTGTTCATAACACACTGGTGTAATTGTGTGGTATATAAGGTCAACAAGAACTAAGCAGTTTTGAGTGAAATGTATTGCTAATAATGTGTCAACAGTTACCTTTGAAGACCAAGGTATTGTAATTTGCATCTTAGAACTCTTGAATAGTTAATAAACAAAACCATGCTCATCATCCTAAAAGTATGCAAAATCTGCATTGAAGGTTTATTAAGTAAATCTGTTTGGTTTACTTATGCAGATCTTTATACTTAAACTATATGCATCAAACCGATTACACTGAAACCGTATACAAGTAAGCAAGATAACTGATTTCGACAAGTGTGAACTTTTTAAGACCTCGCTTTTACTTTGAATGTATTGAAATTTATTGCGATTTTTACTACTGTATAAGGACATGGCTATGAAATACAATGAAGCCGAAGCCACTATATAGTTTGAGATACTTCAGACCATGAATGGTAAACAATTTGATGATAGCATAATAATGCTATCATCAAATTTGTAATGCATATGCCACAGAAAATCAGATTGAAATATAAGGCATTTAATTATAAAATGTAATTTTTTTAGAAAACATGCATAGATTTATAGTTATGAGAATGATGAAAACCTGACATTCCAATAAATGATTTAAAAGGCAAACATAAGTTACTAAAATTACCCCGTTTTCTTATACTAATATTAAATATTGAACATTATTGCGGAAGATTATATTAATATTCCAAATGGCTTAGCATATTTAAATATAAATTATGATTTTAAAAGTGTTCGTTTTAGTTTATTCTTCATGTAAAAGTTTCACGGTCAACTGTTTTTTTGTTAAAGTAAAAATGACCGTCCTATCAATTAGAAGTTCATTTTAGTCGACCAAACAAATATTAAATGAATGAAACAAAATTAGCTCAAATTTCATTTTGTTTTTAATTTTATTATATTTACCCCCCCCCCCCCCCCCCCCCAAAAAAAAAAAATCGTCATCAGCTGCAGAAAATATTCCAGCTAAGAGCTGTTAGATTATTCATTAACGACACTAATCAGGATATCATTTGTAAAGAGCAACGTACGACCTCTTGTCTATTGTTTTAAAATGTGAGTTCTGATGGACAAACAATAAAACTTGGTAGAAATGATTTACAGCAAGTTAAATTCAATAACCGACCAATTAAATTGACGGCTTTAAAACGCATGGAATGTACAACTAAAACAAACAAACACACAAACAATCAGTCAATTTCGATTCCTGGAGAAAGAAAAAAAGGAGATAGTAAAATAATTATAAGCCTATAGCCATCTTTTTTCAATCTCTTTGTGAAAAAATACTCATATTGATTTCTTCTATATTTCCCATATCATCTTGCGATGTTGTTCTCCCACTAGAATTGTTTAATGTCACTATGTGAGGGAAATTAAAGAAAAATCGAAAATTTTGAAGGGTGAAAATCTTATATTGTATAATGATATTAGCTTTGCTAGAAAATGAGTTACTGAAATGTATCGGCAACGTACATTAAACTTAGTTGTATGTTTATCTTAGGGCCAAAAATTCGAGTATACATTTTGAACAAAATTAAGTTAATAATCAATACTTTTTGTCTAGATTGAATCAATGGAAGGCAGGAACATTCTTCATTAAATCATATTTTATTTCAATCTCCGGTAACTAAACATGTCAAATCACTGCAATTGCCCTGAAACATTTCAGAATGTAAGTTAAGTATATGTATACTAACTGACAAACAACAAGATCTATTATGGGGAAATGTGCACAAACAATTCATTTTTTGAACTATAAATGTTAGGGACTTCAACTTTGGGGTATGTGACAACTAATATCAAAACAAGAGAAAAATGCAAACATTTGTCTAATTTACATATTTAATTGGCGGATTCTTGGATTTTTGGTGTCTGATTTCTAAAGAGCAATTTTTTTTCAATATTTGCAAAGATTATGCTATAATAATTAAAATGACACCTTAATGAACTTCACATGATTTTGCAAGTTATGGTCCGTCAAAAGATTGTCGTTGAGTAAAATGTTTAACTGAGATAAACTCGTTCAAAGATAAGTAACCTCTATATTTTTCTGTTCATTGTCTTCAAATTAAATAAATATATATGTATTTTAATATTCCCGATCAGTTTTGTGAAATGAAACTTTGATTGTGAATCTGTCAAAAAATCACTTTCGACAAATTACGACCTTGACACATATTTTCAACTGTAGCGCAAAATGAAGTTTGCTGCATTTGCGGCTCCTTCTGATTGGACTGCCACATATAGGACTCTCATTCTTCTCCGTCTTCATCCACGAGTTGAGCAAACAAGTGATCAATACTCCTGGAAAGATGTCGAAATAAATTCATGAGGGGTCCGCTCGCCAGTCTGACGACTCGTTAGTCACAATGCTTGCCATTCATAAATATTAAAACAGCTCGTTAGTCCGAATTTGACAAAAAACAGTTCGAACTTTAGAAACAGCTCGCTAGTCTATTTCTAAATTCCGACTAGCGAGCCTATTTTCAAATTCTGACTAGAAATTGTCGAACTAGCAAGCTGTCGAACTAGCGAGCTTTCGGACTAGCAAGCTGTCCGACTGGCGAACTGTCCCCATTCATCAGTACCAAAACATTTTTATTTTTAATTTAGAACTTCTTATTGCTTTTGGAAATGACTAAAACCATGTTCTTCATTGTTAAAGTAAACATAGTAATATCTGTATGGCCTTTGACTATGCATCAACCCGATTAGATTGAAATCATATATAAGTAAGCAAGCTAACTAAAATCGACAAGTGTGAACTTTAAAGACCTTGCTTTTACTTTGAATGTAGTAAAATTCAATGCGATTTTCACAAGTATATAAGGACACATCCATTGATCGATATAAGACGAAATCCTTACAATCAGGGAACTCAAAAACATCAAGCATTGCTATTCCAAAATGTGTGAGAAAAAGTAAAATTCATGAATCACGATAGTAGGCAATTCCTTTAAAGATGAAACTACATCATTTCCGCTCTTCTTCATTCATGATTTTATCAAACAGGTGATATGAGGCGAAATATATTCGTAAGTACCGAAATATTACTATTAATATTTTAGAACGCCTCATTGGTTGTGGAAAGAAAAAAAATGAGAAACGAAACCATGTTCATCATTTCTAAAGTACAACAATGGTTAATTCTGTTTAGTTTTCGTTTGTGTGTCCCTAAACTCATTTTGCATCACACCGATTAGAATGAAACCGTATACAAGCAAGCGAGATAACTGATATCGACAAGTGTGAAACTTAACGACCTTGTTTTTACTTTGAATGCAGTGAAATTTAATGTAATCTAATGTGTAAGGACATGACTATGTAATCTAATATGTAAGGACATAGCTATGAAATCAAAACAAGCCGTTTCAATAATTAAAGATACTTTAGACAATGAATGGTAAACACGTTGATAATTATTCATTCCCGTTTGAAGCCGAATTTGAATACGTATATAAATGTATATATGTTTAAGACGAGTCTATGATGTGAGAAAATATGCTTTAATTTATAGCTATAGAAGGATTAAAACACATAATACTAACAGTAAATATTAACCTAGTCCAAATGTTTTATAAATGTGCAACAATGAATTTTGTAAAAAAAAAAAAAAATCAACCAATTGATAACAACAACTTGAGGGATTGCAATCAGTACCGATTCTTTTGTGCTTACATAAGCAGGAGCAAAAAGCAATTTGCTTCTTGAATTTCTTCGTAGAAGAAATTAGGACATCCAATAATTTTGATTGACATATCTCTTTTGTGCGGTAAGATTAATTGGATACTTATTTTCGTCAATTACAATCTTATAAACTTATGTATTCTAAAACATTTTTTTAATAGTACATTTGTGTCCCGCCGCGGCAAAAGGATGCAGTTGTCGGCTCCTACATGTTGCTCATTGTACCATATCTGATGTATGTATACTAGCATATCTGATAGCATCCTTTTGCCGCGGCGGGACACATTTACGAATCATTTGGAAAACCTATTATCGATAACTGCTTTTATAATAAACATTCATAATTAAGTCGAAGATAATCTTTTCATTTTTCTTTTCAACCAAAATGTAATAGCGTTTATGTATATATTTTGGTGATGAAAAAAAAAAGCTGAATAGTGTAAACGTGTTTAAAATGTCCGTTGTCGTAAGTCTATCAGTTGGTCAATCTCATGAGAAATGTATATCTTATAAAAGAACAGAAAATAACTTGTGAATGATAGTAGCACAGCCTGTAAAATGTCGTGTTAGAGACTAAAGTAATCAATAGTTTTTGTCTGGATTGAACAAATTGAGGGCTGAAAAAACAAATTCTTTATTGAATCATAATTTATTTCTCCGGAATTTGCTGTAACTAAACATGTCGAACCAATACAAGGGCCAAGATCCTTGAATGCCCTGCACATATGTTTTTTTAAGTATTATGTATAATAAGAAACGAAAAAAGATCACAAATTATATTTAATTCATTAAGCTTTTACCTCAGATCGACGGAAATATTGCGAGTATTGTTACTACGATTATCTTTCTGGTTTTAGAATCATATTTTGTTCTTTTGGTTTATCAAATGACCTATATATATAACTACTTTCAAATGAATTGAAAAGACTACGTTGTATGGTACATTTTAAATAAATTGACCTATATTCTTAGTCGAATACTTGATTTGGTTAACTAATGTACCTCTTTTAGCACTGACTTAAAGCGATTCAAGAGTCTGTCATTAATAAATGATAATTTATAATTTGTTTTTTCATTGAATTACCTAACGAATTCACATTTAAGATAGATTCATTTACCCCTAAGGCAGATACATTATGAAACCTCTTTGGATAAAAAATCGTCATTTTTTATTTTGCAATCCTTTAGGGTTTTCATCAACTTGTCTCAACTCTTTCCACCAATTTGGAATCCTTATGAAATATTACAAGAACATATTGTAATCAGAATAGAACGCTTCTGAACAAAACTAAAACAGGGGAATTTAATCCAAAAAAGAGTTGTTTTAAGCTAGTTTTATATTCCCGCGTCCCTGATCTGTTGAGCGTAGGATGTGCAATCTGCTTTTGAGTCGAGCATTCACAAAACATGTCTCTTGTTGCAATATCCATTTTTTCAAATGCCATTACCATATCATTTTAGCAATAACGTAATGGTTGTAGGCCTTCATGTAGTATAATAAGTTGTATGAATATTGCATTTATACAAGGTTGCTTATCAAGTTGGAATGAAAATATTTGAGCCACTGTTTTATGTAAAGGTCAATTTATGAGCATAACATCTGGAAACTTATGTTGATTTTTGTCATATTGATAGGTAATCGTATTGGATGTGAAATTAAACTCCGGATGTGATCAATTTTCTCATGCATGTACTGGTAAGGGGGTAACAACAAAAAATGTGTCAAAAAAGGGCTGTGGTGAACGCGGAAGGTTTTGAAGATGTCATATACCGCCAGGGACCATTCCACCATGTCCGCGTTCACCACAACCCTATTTTAGTAAATTGAGGGGCGTTGAAGGATCATTATGTAGTTTGCATTCGAGAATTCTCTTGGCGCATTCAACCCCCTGCCTATAACTCTATTACAGTTAAACATTCCATATGACCTCTCAACTTGAGTAGAGAAGTGACCTTGTCCAAGGGGGGGGGGGTCTCAAATCAAATTTAACCTTAAAATCATGTTTTTGACCAATTTATGTTGTTGCCTTCATACCTGTACATGAAAAAAAAATCACATTCGGAGTTTCATTCATTTCACACCCGACAAGATTACCTATCAAACCTGACCAAAAGCAACATTTTATTTTTGCAACATATATTTTTTTCATAAAGAGACCTTTACATAAAAAAATTGGTTAAAATATTGTTATTACCAATTTTACAACCGTATAAATACTGTAACATTTGAAAGAATTTCAAAGATGTCTTAATAATATTTCCATTGTGTTTGGTTAATACAATCATATCAAATTTA
>JXSR01S026813.1:19465-31896 GCA_000969725.1 Ophiothrix spiculata | reverse complement strand
TCTTTCAAAGAGCTGTCTGGGTGATGCATCTTTTAGAGTGAAGCGCTCTCTCTTTAAAAAGAGTGAAAAATTAAACCCAGAAAAGAGTGAGCTGGTGGAAAATTCCACAGTAGAAAAAGTTTGAAGCAGCATTTGATTGATTGATTTATTTTTAATGAAATCAAGAATGTCATAACAGCTGCTATGTGTTGATTGTTTAGGATTGAAATATACAACAACAATGTTGCAATGATCTTACAGTCAATCTTCGAAATAAGGTCCCCGTTTCGCGGGTTTTTTACTCATTAGCGCATGTTGTCAAGTAGTACTCTGCGCCGTACGCGACACACTGTATTTCACGCAGTTGCATGTGATAGGTTGTTCCTGTGATCGCTACGCCAAATTTGTGTCACTGGGGAAAATTGATCAGTCAAAACGATCGTCATGCATCAGGTGTGTCAGGTGATTTAAATTCTGAATTACGCGTACGCACGGACTGCGTAGAAGCACAATTGTTTGAATATTCTGGATGTGATTTTCAGGGAGCTTATTTATAAGATAGACTTTAAGCTTAAACACAAAGGTCCATGTATACAACAGTGCAGTGTGAAATGCAGCAGACAGAAGGTGTTCAATTCAATGAAGCTCATTGCAATGGACCAAGCCATTGTCTCCAGAGTAAGTGTATGAGTTACCACTTACAAGTAAAATGAATTAACCATCAACAGTACGATTTCTTCCTCAAATCCACATTCTGTGTGCCACTCATCCACCCACTATTCGCTATCTTGTTGCATCACACCAAGAATTACTAGCAGACTTTCAGCAGTTCAGATTGGCTGATAGATAACTCGGCAAGCGAATGAGACTTGGGTCACTCAATATGTGTGTGGGATTTTCTGGGGTTTGCAAGTGAGTAGCTCTGTTTGAGCTAAAACCCGATTAGTTAAACAAACATCACTTGGAAATTTGAGTGAACTTTCACTCTTTTGCACTTTGAGAGTATATTTATAAACAAATATTCATCAAGTTCAATTTCTCAAAAATACAGGTTAGTGTGACTTGGATTGCCCTTAATGCACATTTCTTATTAGTATATTCTTTATTTGCATTTCACATAGCCGTAATTAAGATAAATTTGAACAAAAGAACAGTCAGACTGAATATAACATTAAAAGAATTCTGTATACTAATCTGTTTAGTTGACTCACCATTTGGTGGACGTTTCGACAACACCTGTTGTCTTTCTCAACACTTAGACTGAAGTGCCGACTCTTTTAATGTTATGTTTATCTACCAATCCTGATGAACCTATTCAATGTTAGTAAGGCTGAATATAAAGCACTTGTTGGCAACAAGGTATTGACTTTGTATAACACTACCATATTTCTAGGACAAGATCTACACATATTTTCAATATGTGTTTGTCAAAGTTAAGTTTCCAGTAAATCATTAGATATTACCTAATGACAAAACTTCATTTAAAGATATTTTGTGACAAATTAGCTTGTTTTCACAAAGCAATTATGTTTAACCAAGTTTAAAAGGTAAAGACATTCTTGTAGACAAAAGTGACATACAATTTTTGTTAGTATAGATAAAATATGATAACTTGTTTTGATTGTAATGTTTGAAATAAAATCCCACTTTTTAGGAAATTGAACTGACCTTGCATATTGTCCATCTTTGTTTCAAAGGAATAGCCAACGAGATACGAAGAGAGCCCATTGAGAAGAGCACAGAATTCACTTACCTGAAAAAAATAAAACAAATTACATGAATGCAACAAAATTGTATCTTAAGTTTTAATCATTATGCAGGAGGTCATTTTGTTAAATTTTTTTATACTTCCTTGACTTTGTTTTTCATGTCCCAATTTTGTTAAGAAACTGTGAAGATTCTAAACTGAGATTTGTAGTTTTAGAATCAGTAAATATTTCATCAAATTTTCAGTTTATACAGCCTTATTGTATATATTCACATAACAACCATTCCATCCTTTTATTTCAAATGGTTTGTCAAAGAATAAGGAGGAAATGAAAATCACAACCTGGTGTTTGAATGTGGCAAGAAACGTGAGGGAACTTGATGCATGTACACTCCCGGTCAAAAGTGTTTGCACACCCTTGCGCATGGGCAAAAACGTAATTAATATATCAAAAGACCACAACTCTGAAAAAGTTCATGTTTTTTATAGATGCTTAATGTATCCAATGCAAGTAATTTATGTTTCCTCTGATATTCGTTCTTCAATAACCATAAAAATGGCCGATTTCCTGGACCAATACACCACAACCACTTTTTGATATGTTGTTGTTTTTTCATTGCTCGTTATCACCGTATAGCCATAAAGAACATTTTCAGGTAATAAGTTTTCCAACAAATGTGCAGATATGTATTTAAACTCCGTTTATAATGTGCAGAAGAAAGTACACAATATGTTTAGCACGACATATTTTGGCTGGTTAAAGGTTTTGTGCGCAGACACTTTTGACCGGGAGTGTATACAATGCATTATCATTGACATGAATATAAAAAGTGTAATGAAAACTGATGAAAGTATTCAAGGTAATTATTGACGACTCTCTTGAAGAATGGAAGAATCCATTGAAAAAATGACTGGGTAAGTCACCTGTGTAATTTTCTATAAATCTGTGTTGTTTGAACTTATAAAATTCCATTCAAAAATAACAAGTTCATCTATCCCTTGAAAACAAGTTATTTTGTCATTTTTGTTCTTGTATGCTAATCACTCACAAAGCCAGGATCAGCATTTTTACGGTTGCATCATTCCCGAGTCTAAATCTATTAGGTGTTTAACAAGGATTGCGATTTAAGATATAAACGATTACAAAAAATAGATAAATAAACAAATGACCTTAATTAGGACCTCACGAATCTCTGAGGAAATTTGAGGTTTCTCATCCGCCATTAATTTCAACAAAGAAAAGCATACATGGTGATTATATGAAGTCTCAAAAGTTCATGATCTGATACATATTTTGATTTGCTAGACCTATTAGTTTACTTTACTAAGTTTACTAAATTATCATATCTTTTATTTGTTGTCTGATATTTGATAAGATATCATTATTATTGATGGTACGTTCTACTGCTGCAATATCAAGTCATCATACCTTTAGACTTTGCACACATTTGGCTCACCCAAGCCTATAATAGTTCAATTTTATGTGCTCGTATAAACTAAAACAAATGGACTAACTGTAAGGTTCGTTTACCTAAATTTTCTCGAGTAAATTTTGAAACCTGGCTGTCGCAGAGATAAATATAGTATCAGGACTTTACATGTTTTGTGGAATAAGAGGCATTTGAACTTGCCATAACTAGCCAAGTAAACATTCTTGCTGTAACTCAACATTGGAACTTCAACATAAAATGTAAGTTAGACAGTTTTAAAATACAGCTTATGAGTGGTCAAATGTTAAATGATTATTCAAAACCAGCATAATTTGGATTTTTATTTGTTTTGGTACAAAAGCTTACAAATACCCTAGAACCCTCTGTAAAATTCTGTTCTTAGATTCTAGTAATAAGCATATTTAATGTTTTGAGTTTGTAAATGGACATCAATTTCAAAACGCAAAATAACTTGAGTCAACGCAACGGGGGGTTGAAGAGAGCTGAACTTTCATTGTTGTTTACTGTCTAAGTCAGTGGCGGCACCAGCATCTCAATTCTGGGGGAGACAAACAAGACAAATATCTAGGGGGAGGGGGGGGGGAATTGCGCGCATAAATTTAGGGACAAAAAATGTTCGGGCAATTTTTTTTATTTTGGCTAAAAACACCTATTTTTGGCTAAAATAATAATATTTAATAATGAAATATGCGCAAAGCACGTCAAATTTGTACTTTTTGTGTCAAAATTATTAATACAACAGGTTATTTAGATAAATTTTGCAGCTAAAAGCTTCTGATTTTTTTCTGGGGAGGGGGGCAAGAAAATATCTACCCCACCCCACCCCAAAAATGGTGGCTAGCACCTGTTCTTTGTATTAAATAGACATGTTTCGAGTTCACATTGAGCTTTAGTGTGTACATGCTTGCTTTATTGCTGCTTAAATGTGATGCCTGTTGAAACAACTATGTTGTGATTCATGTGGTGTCACCTTATGCTACTGTTGTTTTTCCTCTTATTTCAGTAAATCTGAAGCACACTTCTGGATCATTCAGGACCTCTCTATTAGAGTTTTCTCTTAGCAAACAAATATGTGAAGAGCAAAAGTCATCTTAAGCATTTCAATGGAAATAGCTAAAAATGAAGCATCAAACTTACTCCATTTAACAGTCACAGTATTTATTATTGAAGTCATTAAATTTCCTACAAATTATGAAATTTTGAACGCAACAAATGCGTAGAGTAAACAAGCGTCTCACCTCACGCAGTACGACAGACTTTTCTTTTCACGCAATCACCGTGCAAGCAACCAATCAAGATACGCGCTGTGCATTTTCATTACTGATGCGTAGTCGCACACGCTCTCATCATACGCACCCTGCAGATTTGATTTGTAGGAAATTTAATGATTTCAATAATAGTGGCAAATAAAATTATTTCAGCAACAAATGTTAAAATCAAATCTATGGTGTACAAACACCACACTTCACCATTACATAACATGGATTTCTTGTACTGATTATGTGACTCCTCCAAAAAATTTAACTGATACCGATAATTTTCATTTTTTATAATCAATTTGGTACAATTACCTTTGTTTTCTATGATTTCTACTTATCCCTAATTCTCTCTAGGGGTCAAATTTTGTGCCAAAAGGAACAAAATTGCTTTAACTGGGTGTAGAACCACAATATTGGTATACTGCATAAGTTTATGAGGTCAGAATGACTGGTTTATGACTCCTGTATGCAGAATGACCCTTTTTAGTACATCTCTATATCTTTAAGACACAATTTTATGTTGTAAATGGTCATAAATTCAGCCATTTTGGGCCATTTTAAGGCCAAATTGTAGCCCAAAAATGACATTAAAATGTTTACAAAATCTTTAAAAAATAATCTAATTGGATAATTTCTTCTGATTAATGTTGACAGTCACAGTAGTTGTCTAAAAAGAACATGAAAATTCAAAGTTATTGCATACAAGTACTCAAAATATTACATTCAAAATGTTAATCTATTGTTTTTATCCAGAGGCTCATTAATTATTCATGAGCTAATTTGCATATAATTAGCTTAATGAACAAAGCCTTTGCATTTTCAAAAACCTTCCAAGTCCAATCTGCCCAATGAAATGCCACTTACTGACCTATACCATCATTACGAAATTGAAAACACATACTGTAAACGCCAATATTTTCGGGCTAAGTAATTTTTGCGCTCAGCCAATTTTGGACCATTTCGTGCATTTTTATTTTCGCGCATAAGAACATTGTCCGAGTATAGAATTCCATTTGCAACAAATCCTCATTAATTTTTCGCAGTACATTTATTTTTGTGCGAAAAGCGTGAAAATAAATGTAGCACGAAAAATACCACTTATACAGTAATCTAGTACTTGCCATCAACAGTGAGCATATTGTGCTATTTAGGTACGAGATAAATAGGGTTATTTGTTAGAATTTCAAAACAATATTATGAAAATTAAAACGTTTAAGTGGCATCATTTTGGGCATTAATCTCAAGTTCATGTTTTGTTACAGCACATAACCCAATTGTGGTTTCTTAACTACACAAACCCTACTGCCTATGATGATAGCTGGAATATAACAAGGCCAGCTGAACTCAACATTAGAGTAAATGAAACAAGAAGAAGTCTGCAGTGTTAGCAAATGAAAATAAAGGTAAATTTAAGTTGTTTCCAAAGTTTAAATTAATGGGGTTGAAGATATATTTGGAAAATAAACAAATACATTCATTCTGTTTTTTGTTGAAAATATGGATATGTTAAAATTTAATTAACATTTATCCTGTCTAAAAAATTGTGATGTTTCGCTTGAGAAAAATTGTGGTGTCTCACTTAAAAATTGATTAACACTTATCCTGTCTGAAAATTATGGTGTTTCACTTGAGAGAAATCTCCCTGTTTATCTTTTATAGAAAATACCACTCATTTTGTTCCAAAAAAAGTAGTTTTCCATATTGCATTTATAATGGTCTTCCTCAAAAAAGAAAGATAAAATATATCTATATAAATAAGATAAATAATTAGATTATTTGCAGCGGGTGGAGGAGCCACAACTAAGAACAACCATGCCAAAATAACCCAGCGACTAATGTGATTTAGGCACTAATGTGAAAAAAAGACATAGTAGCTGGATCATTCAAGAACAGTTCCTAGACCAAGGCACCCCCATGCAAAAAGAATAAGGAACAACAAATGCATTAGAATGGGTCATACAACCAGAAAAAACCAAATGTCTAAAAATCAAACCTCCAGTAAATGATAGATTAAATTTGATTTGGTAGTAACATCACATCTCAAAGTATAAATTAATCAAACCTTTAGGGACCATTCAAAAATACTTGTTAGGTGGGCTTGATGCAAAGAAAAATATCGCAGATAATTTTTGGGGGCCCTCTTTTTGACCTCAAAATTTTAAACTCCCCCACCCCTTTTTTTTTTGCATCAGGCCCCCCAACAAGTATTTGTGAACGGTCCCTCACTGGACTGCAATTTATACACAGCCTCATCTGGAGAGAGTGACGTTAACACTTTGATGCATCCATGCTGCTCATAGAGAACACATTGAAGTTGCTCCATGCAAACTTGATGGATCTGTACAAATCATGGGTGCATAATGTAAAAAATTACTATCAAGAAAATTTGAATACACCTGACCATAATTCTCTGCTTCTTTCTCTCTCCCTCTCTATTTGTTTTTCTTCAGATCAATCATACCAGACCATGCAGATTGCAGTGATGCTTGTCGTATTGGCTTTAAGAAGAGGAGGATCTACTACATGTGTCTTTGTAACGAATAGAACATACAGACTGCATTCAGGAACTGATCTCAAGAACTAAATATTCAAGTCAAGTTTAAATCATCTCCATAAGTATTACTGAGTTTTACATAATTGCATAAGATAAATGTACAGAACGACAGTAAGTTTAGTCATTGTTTATGGCTATTACATCTCGCACATATCTCAACAAGTACTAAGAATTTAGGTTTGTACATTTATCATCTATCAAGTACAATAGGCATATAGCAACTATTTAGTCAGTCATTTAGTACATAGCCCTGTCTATGGGAATTGCGAGAATCATATCTCAAAAAAAGCAATCACTTTCTAACTTTTAACTTAATCTGTAAATAACTTGAGTTGTTGAAAACATCCTATAGATTCATGCCTTTGTGAATTTAATAGTAAAATTGCCAATCCTTCCCAGTCATTTTATGAAATCTACCATTACAACAACTTAAGGTCTATATTTAGACAAAATATAACCTATACAGATCCTTCCATCAACTCATAACGCTTTCATAACATACACAATCTACTTCCCAACACATACACACACACCATGGCAGCCAGCAAACCATCATCTGCATCGGAAGATGAAATGACCAGCCTCATTGAATGTGGGATATGTCTCTTAGAAATGGTCAACCCAAAAGCCCTCCCATGTCTCCATTCATTTTGCCTGGAATGTCTGAAGGAAGTGAAGCATCCTCCTGGAATCTTCTTGTGTCCATTATGCCAAGAAAAGACCATCTTGCCTCCAGAAGGAGTGGATGGGTTTCGAAATAATTTCTTTATTAAACAACTTAAAGAAAGGAAGACCATCAGTGGGAAAGGTAAGATCAACAAGCCATGTGCCAGTTGTAATGCTGAAGGTTGTGAGATTGCAGCACGTTGTGTGGACTGCAACGGGTTCATTTGTCCACAATGTGCCAAGTTACATCAAACTTTAAATTTAATGAAAGCTCATACAGTCTTCACAATTGATGAACTACAATCAGGAAATATTGACATAAGCAAAATGATAAAAGAAGAAAACTGCAAGAAGCACAAAGATCAAGTCCTGAGATGGTTTTGTAAATCATGCAATATTCCTATCTGCAGAGACTGCACAGTGATGGACCATGTACGACCTGACCATAACTACATCACAGTAGAGAGTGCTCATGAAGCTCAGGTAAAGGAGATCAAAGCACTTATGGCAAACTGCAAGGGTTTGACTCAACAGCTGATGAATGCCATTGTAAACACAGAGGAAGAAGAATCAAACCTCAAAAATTCTGTTAACAACATCAAGAAGCAGCTAGGTGAGGAAAAGAAGGCCTATCTGGAGGCAATTGAAAGGGGCTACAAGGAAATGATGGATAAGTTATCTCAAATACAAGCAGAGAAAGCTGAGAAAATAAATGTTACCAAACTTGAATTGCAAAACACAAAATCCAAGCTTACGAATGCTGTCCAGGTAGCTAATCAGGTTATCACTTCAGGCTCCAAACATGATTTGGCTTCAAATTATTCTTCTTTGTGCAAAACTCTTGCAGACCTACAACATATAGAGATAAGTTGGATGAATACAGGCTGTAGTGAAATTAAGTTCAGACCAAGTCAAAAACATGAAATTAAAAGTGTGGATATGGGATCAGTTTCAAGTCAAAAACATGAAATTAAAAGTGTAAATATGGGATCAGTTTCTAGTCAAAAACATGAAATTAAAAGTATGGATAAGGGATCAGTTGCAGCAAAAGGACCTAATCCAAAAGATCGTAATGGCAAGTGGGTTTTGGACAGAGAGCTTGGTAAGGAAGGTGTTAGAAAGATCATGGGTGGTTGTGGTGTCACGGTTAACAAAAAAAACAATATTTTAATTGCAGATTACTCAGACAAAAACATTAAGATCTTTGAATCAGATGGGACGTATAAAGGAGTATTACAGGGAAATTTTCGAAATCCTCGTGATATTGTTATGCCCCGTAATGAGACTCATCAATATATTACTGACAACACTGGATTTGTTCATGTCTTTGACTCACAAGGGAAAGAAGTGAAGCAATTTCCTGCCGTATCTCCTGGTGGAATAAAATCTGATACTGATGGCTCTAGACTATGTGGTCTGGCAGTAGACAATGATGGGAATATATTGGTGGTAAATAACACTAAGCACTACATCAGTAAACACAAGCCTGATGCTACACATATTTGCAGCTTTAAAACCAACTTTGATAACCCACGGTTTATTGATGTGACACATCAAGGAAGAATCATAGTTTGTCCATGTAACAATAAAAATGCTGAAATATTGGATCACAATGGCAAGCTGCTACATACCATCAACAAACCACCTGATGCTAAATCCTGGTGTCCAACTGGCTGCTGCTGTAGTGATGATGGAATAGTTTATGTCACAAGCTATGCCTCATCAAATTATGGTGGTGTCTACAGCTTTACAGAGGATGGTACCTATCTGGGATGTGTCACAACTGATGTCATTCAAGCAGAGGGTATTGCATTGATAGATGATGACAGGCTGGTGGTTGCACAGTATAATGGTCATCCAGCTAAAATCTTCTGCTATAAAGAAACATAAGTTCAGTTACATACAAGTACAAACAAGCATAAAATGAACACCTGATGCAGCATCTTGAATTAACAAACACAAACATTTAAGATGCATTTCATGATCCTGGTGTGTTGAAACTCCTATCTCTTTTCTCCTTAAACGATTAACATAAAAATTATTTAAAAAAAGCTTCATTCTGATCGTTCATTTTCGTATTATGATGAGCTAAATAGTACAATCTTTATTAAAATCTCGTATATGCTCTTGTCTAATTAAACTACTAATTTTGTGAATGTACATTGCCTTTCCTTTGGAGTATAATTTCAAACCAGCATGCCAAATATGCTTTTAAAAAAATTTAACATATGCTTTAGTCACAGATGATTTGAAAAAAACATTTGGAGTGTGGATATATGTGACCGTCCATCCCAAACCAGCCATAAATGCAGCAAGCCTCTTATCATTTTCATTTTAAATATTTCAGATATGGACATTTTCAGATATTAGATACTTATCTGATTTCAGATATTTTAGATATTTTTATCTTCCAAATTTGGGTAATTTGGGGCTTGATTTAACCATTTTAGTTGTTTATTTAACAAATTCAGATATTTTAATGAAAAATCATTCCCATGCCTGACATTTGCAAAGACCATGTTATTATGATTAAAATGAAACCTCAATTAACTTCACGCAATTTCTAGAAGTCAAGTTATGGTCCAACAAAGTTTGTCAGGGAGTAAAAAGTATAACTGAGATAAACATGTTTAAAAATCAATTTTCTGTTGATTGTCTTAAAAATACACAGATATATTTCATATTTCCTATCATTTTCTTGAAATGAAACTTTCCTGGTATTTTGTAGTAAGCACTAGGATTGTGAATATGCCAAGAAATCAATTTCTGCAAATAACGTCCTTGACATGTATTTTCACCTGTAACGCAAAATGAAGTTTCTTGCATTTAAGGCTCATACGGGCTGGACAGCCACATATATAAATTTAAAGGGTTTGTCAGACGGCAAATAGTTGAATAAGATGAGTGGATACAGTACATTATGCTACTGTGTTGTCAGGTCACAATCATAAGAAAATGATTTATCAATTTTCTCAAGACTTGTTGCAAACATTTTGTTTTCAAGAAACGGTTTCAGATTTTGAACAGATATCATTCATGACCAATCACAGATTCTGAATTTTAAGAGGTGACTAGATGAGATGAGTTTGAGGATGATTGTATTTGCTGGAATTATTATCTTGACTACCATTATGACACTGTAGTATGAAATTGGAAATATGTGACCGTCATATTGAAAGGTACCTCAAGGTCGGCATAGTAAATTACAAGATACGGGCCATTGAAGCCGAGCATAGTCAAAAATCACATCCAAGGTCGAATTTCTAATTTCATCAGAAACATTCTTTTTCAAGTGTATTCTACCATATTAATCAGGTTCCAACTTCCAAAATATAAGACAAATGTTTGAAAAACCAAGATAAAAATCCTTTCTCCATTTAATTTTTACCAGTACAGAAACTTAAAACTCAATTGTCTCAGAACTATAGTTTTCTGAATCAGCCCGATGTCTTTAACCAATTTGAATGTAACTTTGCAATGGAACATCCAACAACCAAAAGCAAGGTGTCGTTTTAAAGCTTAAAATACAATCTTTCAGATGAGACCAAAAAATCCATTTTCATTTTGGGACACATAAGGTACCTTTTGATGTGACAGGTCACTTATTATAGATTGAATATTTGAAACAAGTTGGGTTTTGCTTATTTGCAAATTTTCATCCAAACAATTTCAACAAATATAGTACTTATGAATGATTATTACATTTTTTGGCCAGATGGTGTATATAACATAATGTAGTTTTCTGATACCAATGTGTATGCTTATTATAAACATGCCAATTTTGTTTGACCATTCATAAAAATGATTAAAATCATTTTTAATGTTGTATGAACATCTATTGAACACTAAATCTTTCAGTGGCATGTCATGGTGAAGTGACTCCATAGAAGAATTAAATGGATCCTTGATCTCATTACTACAACTAGTTACAAATAAGTACATTCCATACATGTGTCTTGATGTATATTTTGTTTAAGAGAAAAATGTTTTCAGGAGCAAGGTCCGATTGCTACACAATTTTTCAAACTTTTTCAGATTTTGTTACCAAAATATTGCACATAGTTTTCTAATAACCCGTGTGATATTTCATAGCTGAGCTATGTTCTGTTTTAGAGATACATACGAAAATGTGTCTTATTATAACCATAATTAATTTTACACAGTATTGTATCTATTGGCAGGTCTGAAGTTCAAAATTGTTTCTAAAATGGTTTGACTGATTCTGCTGAAATTTGAATGTTCAACCTCTTTAGTGATCATCTTTCATATTTTGAAAAATTGGATAATGCTTCTTCAACATGAAATCACATTACAGTGGAACCTTGTTAACACAAAATCATTGGGGCCAAAGAGTTTAGTTTGGGTTATCAGGATTTAGTGTTATCCAACTGACTTCACATAGGAAATCAATACTTGGGACCCAGCAAACATTTAGTGTAATCAGGGTTTTTGTGTTAACAGATTTTGTGTTAACGAGATTCCACTGTACTTATAAAATAGCTATAACTCACACTTACTTACTCTGGCTTTTTCCTGACAATGATACTGATTTTGTATTCAAGTTAAAAAAAAAAGTTATATATAAGAGTTTCAAAGTACAGCAGGTAGATATTCTTGTATTCCATTAAATGCAGGTTATGAAAATCTTGTTTAGTTACATATAAAATGCATTTGAATTTGATATGCAAATTATTATTACAGGACTTCATTCCAAGATACTTCCATGATAACAAATCTGTTTTTAATTTTCTATCTCTTTGCTAAAATTTGTACACCTTTTGTTTATTGCCTTTGTATATTATTGTTTTGTAAAG